>CM040811.1:34400650-34433150 GCA_022829025.1 Squalius cephalus
TTAATAGTTTACACACTGAGATTGTTTGAGTTGTGCGCGCATCAAAACGACTCCTCCCTCAGACACACACACACACACACACAGAGACGCGGTCGCGCGCACACACGCACATAGCCAGTGAACTCCGCGCGCGTCTCTCTCGGTGTGCTCGTCAGTCTCGCGCTCAGCGCGTGTGGAGAAACAGCATTGCTGGACCTGAAGGAGTGATGTGATTTAGTTCCGCTCTTCTTTAGGAGGAAACGACACTTCGAGAGGAGACACGACAGTGAGAGAACCGAACCGAACCGAACCAAACCGAGCGCTAGACCAGAACAGTTCCCGTGTGCGCGAGAGAGACGCGCGCCGGACGCGGAGCGATGGATTCCTCAGCTCGACGCACGCGAGGAAACACAGGTGCGTTTCTCTCTCACCTGCAGAACATTCATTAAACACTGACGTGTACGGGATTTATGGATCATGCTTTACTACGGGAAATAATTGCTTTAAATATTTTATACTAGAACGATGGGTTTTAAAAGTACTGTACCTTGGTACAGTGATGGCATCGCAATACTGTGGTTCTTAGTTATACATTAAGGTACTGAATGATGTACCATGGTATTTGCATGGTACTTCAATTTACGTAAAGAAATTAGAACCATGCTACAATATCCAAAAACACTGTTAAATTGCTTTCTTGCCGAGGTCATGATTGTTTTGTATTAATACTTATTTGTAATGTAGCAGTATCATGGTACTTTGATATGATTACCATATTCATTTACCCTTGTTTTTGCATGGTACTCTAATATACGCAAGGAAATACCATGGTACTACCATTAGAACCATGGTACAGTATCCAGAAACACTGTTAAATTGCTTTCTTGCTGAGGTCATTATTGTGTTGTAGTAATACTTATTAGTAGAGTGGTAGTATATGGTGCAGGGATGGTAAAAATAACACGGTACTGAATGATTACCATATTTATGTACCATGGTATTTTAATGGTCCTCCTATATGTAAGGAAATACCATATTCTATACAAACCATGGTTCAGTATCCGGAAACCATTGCAAATCGATTTCTTGCTGAAGTCATGATTGTTTTGTTTTAATATTTTCAAGAGATTAGCGTAGATGTACAGTGATGGTAATACCATGGCACTTTAGGATTAATATATTCATATACTATGGTATTTGCATGGTGATCCAAATGAATACATGCACAAGATATTACCAAAACAGCCATAGTCAATTATTGTTTTCTCATGATTTGTTTATATTCCTCTAAAAAAAAAAAATATTTAAGCATTACCATAGAACAGTAAGATGGTATTATAATGGTATTTTGACGTGTATATGATGGTATTGGATGGTTATCATATTTATGTGCCATGGTACTCCAAAATAATGCAAAAAGCACCATAGTGGTATTACTTTTGATAGGGAAGACTATATTATACAATACTTCACAATATTTGCATTACTTTGCATATTGAATATTTATAATTTCTATCACTTTCATACTGTATGCAATTCAACTAAACATATTAGGCAACAAACATGGACTTCCTTATATAAATTATGAATTGACATGGATCCATGCATGTAAACACTCAATTTATGCTTTGTCTTGCCTCTGTGAGGCAATTAAGGGATTTCTAATATGCCAGTTCAGCAAATCCGTTAGTGAAGCAAAAGTGCTTCATAAAGTTGAAAGTTTTGCGAGTCATGAGTCATTGAAACCGGTTTGATATTGAGCATTGCGGTTTCAAGTGCATGCACTTTCTTTGCTTAATTCTCCTCATTAATGCCTCGGGAATTCATCAGAATGTAATTGAAACCTGGATTGTTGTAGCGCTGCTTTGTCTCGGGATGCTATTTAAGGTCTAACAGGAAAACGGGAATGAACAGACACCGTATTCCCATGTCAATCCCTCACCAGCTGTCCACGCTTCTGAGCACATCCAATAGTTTACTCAGACCCATTCATCACACAGGTAGAGGCAATACGCACTACATCAATTCTCATTTGCAGGTGCATTCGGTTTAGCCCTGTCTCATTGTTTAAGTCCACCCCGATTAGATGGGCTGAGATGTGACAGGACCCCTGAAGTTTAACAGTTAGTGGCAAGGGTATTGAAAGAACAGATCGAGCCATTCAATAATCTTCTCTAGGCATCCCAAGACTCCTTTCCTGGCCCGTAACCCGCTGTCATCTCGTATTGAACTGTTTAAGAATGGATGATTTGTTTGGAGTTTGGTTCGGGGCGTTTTGCCACAGGCCAACTGATTCACCTTTAATTAAAAGAATGAGTGGCTGTTTATTTTTGGATTCCCTCTGGCTTGTCTTGGGAAGGCTGGCGGCTCCTACAGTTTTACTGAAGCAGGCTTTCACTTAAAGGATTAGTTCACTTCAGAATTAAAATTCCCTGATAATTTACTCTCCCTCCACGTCATCCGAGATGTTCATGTCTTTCTTTCTTCAGTCGGAAAAGAAATTGAGGTTTTTGAGGAAAACGTTCCAGGATTTTTCTCCATATAGAGACTTCAATGGGGTCCAAATGTGAGTTTCAGCACAGCTTCAAAGTCTCGACACGATCCAGCCGAGGAATAAGGGTCTCATCTTATCTCATCTTATCTTATCTTAGCGTGACGTATAGGAGGAAGAACAGACTCAGTGTTTACAAAGTGAACGTGAAAAGACTAGAGTCCGAAATTCGCATCCGAAATTTTCGCACGTTAAAAAATAAACACGACCTCACGTTATGTCAATCACGCTTGCACACTGCCTCCGAAACTTTCGTCCGTCATAAAAAAAATTCGGATCAGGTTCGAATTTCTGTGTTTTTCACATCCGTAGCATTTTGAATGGTGTTTTGACATTTCAGAGCCACCGAATCACGAATATGAAAAAAACGAATGCAAAAATTTCGGACTCAGTGTGCAAGGACATTAAGTCAAACGGCATTTATAAAAAAATTAAGTAAATAAAAGGTAAAAAAACGATGTCGGGCGAGTTTTTCGCCGTACGTCAGGTCACCGCCTGACCTTTCCAACGTGATTACGTTAATGCGTGAAGTCGCAAGACGAGCATTTGTGGGTAAACGTATATAAATGTTTATTATTGTTATAAAATGTCGGCTGGTTTGTCTAGATGAGACTCTTATTCCTCGGCTGGATCGTGTCGAGACTTTGAAGCTGCTCTGAAACTCACATCTGGACCCCATTGAAGTCACTATATGGAGAACAATCCTGGAACGTTTTCCTCAAAAACCTCAGTTTCTTTTTCGACTGAAGAAAGAAAAACATGGACATCTTAGATGACGTGGTGGATGAGTAAATTATCAGGAAATTTGAATTCTGAAGTGAACTAATCCATTAAGTGCAGTAATGCAACCTATGTCTCATTCTGTTTGAAGTACAGTAAATGTAACTGTGCCACATATGATTCATTTTTAATGGCAGTGAAAGCACTGGATTTGATCTGTCTCCAGGGGAATGGTTAAAATAAGCCCGTGTCCCAGCGGTACGCACGAGTGCTGAGATGTCCACGAGTCGTCTAAATGCTGAACGCACGCTGTTGTGAATGCAGTAATGCTTCAGATGTCACAGAGAAACCAAACGTGGATGCGCTTCAGAGTCGTGGACAGCTGCTGATCCCACTGAACGAGACTATTGAGAGAACATAAACACTGTTTTTAGCTAAAGGCTGGGGTTGAGGTTTACTCCAATGGTTATATCGGCTATAAAGTTACATCACTTGCGGTAGATTAAAATTTGGCCAGATTATTATGAATTTCTGAACACAGGGCCAAGACTGTAGTTGTGCGGGCCAAGCGAATGTTCAAGGAAAGAGAAAACTTTACTCATTATTTTCATACTTCACCGAGTGCTGTAAATGCTTCACAGTTTTGGAGACAACCAAATGATTTCTCTCATGCTTTGTTTAGTTGCCGTCATTCCAGAGAGAAAGCCAGAGTTGACATGAATCGCATTGGAACGCAAGCATTTCCTTTTATTAGATTAAAAGTTTAGAGATTAGAAGAGCTAATTACCTAATTACAGAAAGAAATTTGCTGTGTTTAAAAGAACATGCTGTGCTAAATTGAAAACGGCATCAAATGTATTTTTCTGTTAGACATGATTAGGAAAGCAAAATTGCATTAATAATACCAGACCGAACATGAAGATGTTGATAAGAGCAAGTAAAGATCTTAGTGAATCATGTTCACGCTCGCTTGGATTCATTCGAACGGAAGCATTTTTAGTTATTTGTTTTATTCCTCCATAATCGTCCTTTCATTTTCTCTTGCATTGAGTTAGAGACGACTCAAGAGCGATATTAATATTTGATGAGATTGTGTTAGTTGAATTAAAAGAGGAAAATTGCCAGCTGAGGGACTGGCACATTGTTAAGCATGTAAATGTATTCTGCTCTTTTTTTGGGAGAGAAAATGTAGACGTCTTTCCCCTCAGGAGGTCCGTCGTGGTAACATGCTCGACTTTAATGTGTGCCAGATTCAATCTGCAGGCCTTAATGTCTGCTGATAATTAATATTCTCCTGCTGGAGTTGGGACGCACAGACGTACAGTTGTTCCAGGAGCAGATTGAGTTTGCGCTCCAGATGTCTTGGTGGTTTTTGGGAGAAATCTTGCCAGACAATTTGTATTAAATCTGCTGTTTTAGCTCGAGTCTGTTCTCGGGTGAATCGCACTATAAAATGTCCTGGTCGTGTTTCATCCCAAAATCAAAAGAAGAGTGAGCATGAATGGGTAACACTTCACAACAAGGTTCCATTAGTTTACATTAGTTAATGCATTAACTAACAATTAGCAATACTTTTTTTTTTTTTTACAGTATTTATTAATCTTTGTTAATGTTAGTTAATAAAAATTCAACTGTTCATTGTTAGTTCATGTCCACTCATGTCCATTAAATAATATTGGTAACACTTCACAATAAGGTTAACATGTATTAACTAACATGAACTAACAATGAGCAATACATTTGTTACTATATTAGTTAATCTTTGTTAATGTTAGTTAATAAAAATACAGCTGTTCTTCATGTTAGTTCACAGTGCATTAACTAATGTTACAAATATAACCTTTGCTTTTAATAATGTATTAGCAAATGTTGAAATTAATATCAATTAAGATTAATAAATGCTGTAGAAGTATTGTTCATTCTTAGCTCATGTTAACTAATGTTAACTAATGAACTTTAGATACAACTTCTGATTTTAATAATGCATCAGCAAATTTTGAAATTAGCAATACTAAGTACTTTTCACTGTTAGTTCATGCTAATGTAGTTACTAATATAAAAAAATGGAGCATTATTTTAAAGTGTT
Organism: Squalius cephalus; assembly: GCA_022829025.1. Classification (NCBI taxonomy): domain Eukaryota; kingdom Metazoa; phylum Chordata; class Actinopteri; order Cypriniformes; family Leuciscidae; genus Squalius; species Squalius cephalus. The sequence goes on from CM040811.1 coordinate 34,405,987, forward strand.
ATTCAGTGCATTTTTATTTGAAATAATAAATCATTATTTTGCTTGCATTACATGGATGAGAATATTTTTCCAAGAAGAATTAGTGCTTTATTGGCATGCAAGTCGCAAAAAAAAAAAAAAAATCGGTTCCTAAAATAGGCTTCATTTTCTTTGTGCATAATACAATATCTTATTTTTTCTTTCGATTCAGGGGGTGAAATATGATCTAGATGTGTTTGTGACAGGTTTCGTGAGATTCGCCTCATTTCGCTCATTTTGCATTGCAATGAGAGGGACTACACCCTAAATGAATAATACATCAAAATATTTTAGTGCTACAAGAATGAGATGTTCCTGCACCTGGCAGGCTTCTTCAGAGACGGGCGAGAGCATGGTAATATGCCATGACTAGAGGAGTCATTTGTCATGGGTGTGTGAGCTCTTGCTGCTGGCGCTGTGTAACTCATGCGACGCCCTCGGGCCAGACACGTCAGGGCTCTCAGCTGAGTTTTGTTCTGCGACTTATTGAACTCTCTTTTATATGGTTAATGCTGAACTGGGCAAATACAGATTAGCCCCTGAGGGATGCTCTTTGCTTTTCCTCTCAGATCTAACAGTGCTTAAAGGCAGCCTTTGTGTGAGCCCAATTCTCTGACTTATGGACCCTTTCAACATCCAAAAGAAGCTAAGCACACAGTTTCGGCCGCAGATGGCGGTGCGTTTTGTGCACCTTGCTGTTTTATAAACAACAAATGCTGCAACAACTGTCGGGCATTGGCTAATCAATCATGGCATACCCAGCAACTAGGGATGCTAACGATTAATTGTCGCTAATTTAATTGATTTTAATTTTTTTATGTTGTTTATGTGTCTATGTGGTGTTTTTAATATGCTTTAAGTCAAACCATGTGTAAGTTCATAAGTCGACAGCATTGCTGAGTATTTCCTCCTTAAAACTGCAGTGAACCAAAGACAGTCTCAAAAACACGCTTTGAAATCGCTGGTGTTTCTGACGTCACAAACTACCTTGTAACCAATCAGATCAACGTGTGATCGTCAACCAGTGGATCTCTGAGCTGAGTGAGTGAGTGGAGGCGGGGCTCATTTGCATATTCATAGAACCGCGCATACTAAATGAGGCAAGGGTGTCGAGTTACATTCTAGATATTTTAAGGCATTAAGACACATTTTTCCAAGGAAAAAACATTTAAATATGTAATTTTGGTGATCAAAGATGAGTTTGAAGGGATACAATTATTGACTACAGGGGAACTTTAAAATGTCTTCCAGCCATGCAATGGATTAGGTAGGCAAGCCGTTTATTTCGAAACATAGTTAACCAAGTGTCCAAAAAACCCTTTAAACAATAAACTAGTGATTTTACTGAACATATATAGATGTTATATAGATATATATAGATATATATTTATATATATAGATCCTGGTTGATGAGTGACAGTTTCAGCTGAGGCTCCTATTCTACGGCACACGGGAAATCAAGACCTGTCAATGTGAGCAATCGAACCAATCCAAGCGCGCTCCAGCTGTAAAACAGTGTCTGATTGGTCTCTACACATCATCCCTACCCCCTATATATTGTTAAAAGCGCTATATAAATGAAGAGGACTTGACTTGACTTGACTACACCCAAGATCCAGTTTCCATTGGTTAAACTTTCAAATGATGTTGGAAAACACTGCGAGATGATTGCGATGCGATTGGATCCTGGAAGTCCTATTGCTTTAGCAAAGCAGCATGTCACTAGCCGCGTTTCCATTACCCTTCAAATTGCGCAAATTGAAATTGCGAATTGAAAACACTCCCATTTATCGCAAAAAAGTTTTTATGTTCGCATGAGGAGGTTTTTCAGGCAATTCGAAAAAGAAATATTTCGCAAAACTGCAATGGAAACAGTGTTTGCGCATTTACAGGTCTGCTGACGTAGATGACGCGGTGTGTTTGGACAGAATACGAGACAGAGTTCTTTATTAAACTCATAAAAGACAAAAGAATTACAGGAATACTGGATTCTAAACCTCAAAGAAATGCCACAATCAAGACCTTGGAGCAGAAATGAGTGAGAAACACCCAGAAACACCTCATATGTGCCGCTGCCAGTATAAGGGTCTTTCCTTGCCATTAATGCTTGGATAACACACATACGTCTCCTTCCATTGGCCAGTGCAGAGGCTGGGATAAACATACGTCCGTCGCCATGATTTCTGGAATGATTATCGCGAGAGGAAAAAATGAAGTTTTAGTCGCATAACATTGGTTAATGGAAAAGCCATCATTTCGCAATAGTTTTTTGTCAATATTTAGAAAAATTCGCAAAAGTTTTGTGCAAATCTGTAATGGAAACGTGCCTACTGTTGCAGTTCAATCCAAGCGAAGCAGAGCGCGGGTGAACGAGTAATCCCTTCCTCTTTAAAAATATAAAAAATATATACGAAATAATATGTCTCCTTGTGATCCACACATCGTCTTATGTTGCGCTTGGGCTTGTTCGAGACCACTTGCTCTAAATAAAGCTCTAAATCTACTATGGATTACTAATGTTTCATGAAGTTAAAAAGCAACACATAGTGCAAAAGCATCCTGTGTATACTATTTACATGTGTGCCGGCTCTTACAAATACTTGGTATGGTTTGGTCTCTTAACTGAAACCTTGTTGTATTCTGCTAGATAAGACATCTTTATCAATACATGACACAAGTCCATACTATGATTTTACAGATCATATTTTCATTTTTAATGTGCATATTTTTATTTTTCCACGCTATGAAAATAGAGCACTTCTAATATGTCAGTGATTTTAAAAGCACTTGTTAAGTGATGATCATATTCACTGTAAAGCCAAGCTTTTAGGCTTTAAAAGGACACCTACTTTGTGTTGGTTAAAGGTAGGGTAGGTAGGATTTTTCTAAAAAAAAAAAATTCCAAATTTGTTTAAACTGTCTTTATATACCAATACATAATTAAAATGTAAGTACTCTGAAAAAGAGAGTATAAAAATCGAGTGTCTGTAGACCTCTCACGACTGTTGTAAACACAGCTCATTATTTCCATTCACTCCACCCCCTTCCTTCTGAGCTCCTTCCAAAGCCACGCCCCCAAAACACATGAACGCGTGACGCCAAACGCTCAGGCTCAGCTGGAAGACGCATTTATTTACCTGAGACGAGTGGAGAGGAAGGAGCGCAGTGCATGCAGTGACATCATGTCAGAATCACATGTAATAAAATATCTAACTTTATAAATATAAACAAATAAGATTTCTTTTAGTACTCACTATCAAGCTAGCATATCGATACTAGTAAAGTGTAAAATATACTTTGTTTGATTCGGTAACAAGCTATATTTATAGGTAACGAGCTATATTTATAGGTAACGAGCTATATTTATAAGGCAAAGCTAAAAACAGGTTGCATTGATACACGTTTTTCCATTACCATCAGTTACACTGTGATGAAGGTGAATTTCGTGTAAGATTCATAACATATACGGTGTTTTGCGAGTTTCCATGATGAAAACATTGTTGCTCTAATGAGGACTACACTCCAGAGACAAGTACCGCTTCGTCGGTTCGAGGACAGGTCCGGGGTCGAGGGCGAAGCAGAGGAGGTCGTTCAAGAGTGCGGGAAACCAGGGTCCGAGGAAGTAGTTTTTGCCTTGTTTGCCTTCGCTGACTGAATATGCAGGTGCTTTGAATTTTGAATGCTCTTTCTCTGCCATAATTTTACTCTTCGCGCCTCTCTTGCACTCCTCAAATCAAACGGGTGCGCGCGCATATGGGCAGATCTTGTAGCAACAGGGGTGGTTGCCATGGTTGCAAGAGTGAGTGACAGTCGCCCAAACCAATCAATTGTTTCGTCCCGGATGGAAATAATGAGTTGTGTTTATTGCAGATTAAAAGGTCTACAGTCACTCGATTTTTATACTCTCTTTTTCAGAGCACTTGCATTTTAATTATGTATTGGTATATAAAGACAGTTTAAACAAATTTGAAAAAAAGTTTTTTATAAAAATCCTACCTACCCTACCTTTAAGAAAGTTATTGTTAAGTAACTTAGTAGAGCCCCCCAATTTGGATTTAAGAGGTTAAGGTTAACGATTAATCAGTTAATTGATGGTTAATTTAAACAACGATCAATGGAAATGTATGTAAATTGACATCGCTACCAACACCAGTGCTTTGGGACTAAGTTTTACCATTGAAACACAAACATTGACATGTATTAATAATTACCATGAACTGCATATGGCCAATAATATGCACGATTATTAACATTTTAGTTTCTTATATCTCTTCATTTCTGATGTTTTCATGCTCTCAGCAGCCAGTAATTCTCTGCTGGGAACTGAAAGTTGCTGAACACTTGCATCTGCTCGTGAAAATGTTCGTGCTTTTGCATGTTAAACAGTTTTCCTCCACAGCCCACATATTAACTTAGCCATACATGTCTTTAAAAGTTTGGCCTAGATTCGGCTCATTTGGTGCCCGCTGAGACTCCTCGTGAACTCTTTCTGTTAAATTGCTTCAGATGTAGATGGATGGGATCAGTCGGAGCAGATTCCTGATTAGCCCTGTAGGGAAAATGGAAGGATTAGCTACAGCACTATGCTTCGCCTCAGTCCATCTCACAAGCCTCCCAAACCTAACAACATCATTGTCTTTAATAGCTGCAAGACATATCCGCGTACTACTAGCTAATTCTCACAGGATGTCATTTATTAGTCAAGTAGGCATTAGCATTTTGGAGCTGGATCACAAGTTATCCAGCATCTTTAGCTCTGCGAGGGTGTGCGTGGGGACCCGGTGAAGTTATAGCTGCCAACGGGTCGTCCATTCCAACTCTCGTTCATATATAATAGATAACGTGCTGTAAGTTACGGCATGGAGCATAACTAGGCTAATACATAGATTTGCATATTTTAGCCTAACTGAATTATTCATGAGAGTACTGAGGCCTTTTCTTTACCACCTTCACCTTAAGTACAGTTTTTAAAAAATACCAAAAGTGAATTATTTTGATGCTGTCTTGTGCTAAAATGAAAATTATGTGAGAGTGAGATTAGATTGAATGTGGTAAAAGCAAAAACGCATCTGTCTTGTGCATTTTTCCCACTGTCACAACTCTTATTAGCTGGTCATTTTGCAATGAATTGGTCAAAAAGGGCCTGTCAAACTTCAGAAGTACACTATTAAACAGTGGTCCATATATATTCCAGTCTTCTGAAGCTGTTCAGTATCTTTGTCTATGGAACAGACCCAATGTTAAGCAGGGCTGCCAACTCTCACGCATTGAGCGTGTTAATTGAATAGAAAAAGTAGCTAGAGAGGAGATTTTGCTGAGCACTATATTACATATTTATTATATTTTTACTTATGTCATTAAATTATTGTTATTATAACAAAAACTGCATTATATTTAATTTAATTTGATATTTTTAACCTTTAATAATACCATCAGATTGGGCCCTCAGTGTTTACAGCATTAGGTGAGATTATTTTTTTTAAATAAAATTTAAAATAAACATGTATCCAAATTAGTCAATATTGAATCAAAATCGGAATCAAATCACAAGAATGGAATTGAAATCTTGAATTTTTTGTCAAGCAATAATAAAAACTGTATCCTACCAGTCATTGGACAATGTAAACATTGTAACGTTGTCACTAAACTTCATAAAATTCTATTTAGTTACCAAATGTTTTGACAATCACAATTACACTTTTTGTGATGCAATATTTTTGTTTTTACATACCCCCCCCCGCCCAAAAAAAATCGCACTCCAAGCTAAACTCAAAAGTTGGCAGCCCTGGTTAAGTCGTTACTCAATGAAAATCTACTGTATAATGTACATATTCAAAGGTTACACTTTATTTCGACGGTGCACTTTAGACATTCTACTGACTATAAGGCCATGTCCACACTAATACATTTCCGTTTGAAAACGTATATTTTTCTCTCTGTTTTGGCCTTCCGTCGACACTGAGACGGCGTTTTTATTAATGAAACCGAAGCTTTCTTGAAAACGCACTCCAAAGCGTATACATTTGAAAACGCCATTTTCGCGTTGTAGTGTGGACTGTGAAACCGGTGGTATTTAAAAACAATGACGTAAATTTAGTCATGTGACGCATATTGTACCAATAGATATTCATGTTTATACCAGTATTGTGTCTGTTATGTGCTATTCACTTTCACACTGCTGCTAAAAATATTCTACATTGCACACTCTTCATATCACAGTCCTGCAAAGATGACAGAATTTACTCACATTTGCTGTCCTGCGGCAATACATGAGAGCAGTTTTAGCGTTTTAGACCAAACATATGGTGACTGCGTGCGACCTGGACCGCATCAGTGAATGCTGAGATATTTTTATTTATTAAATAAAAATGATCCTGTCAGAAGAAATACGCGATAACTTTTTCAGGCGTTCAGAGTTTTCAGGCGTTTTTCAAAAGTTTCTCATCCACACTGAAACGCCCGAAAACACTAGTGTGGACGGAGAGGGTTCATAAACGAAAACGCTGTTTTCAAATGTATCATGTATGGATTATGGATCAAATGTAAATGTATGGATTAATGTAGACGTAGCCTAAGTAACTTTGCAACTACATGTCAACTAGCTCTCATTAGAGCAGGGGTTTTCAAATTGGGTGAATGTGAGCCTCCCCTTAGAGTAGGTAAGGACAGCCGAGCCCCCCCTTCCCCAAAATCCCATCCGCCTGCCCTAACCCACACACGCCTCTGCAGTAAATGCCATCTTTTGTGTGTTCCAGGCAATGATGAGTTTCAATAACAACTGATAAAATGTAAATATTATTTTATTTCCACAACTTTCTTAAAAGTGCATTCATAAACGATTCTTTGCAACAGCAAATAATTTCCAACTTAATGCAGGCCTAATTGAGGCTACTTTTAAAATCACTGAACATCAGTAGGCCTAACCACAAGTCAACAAAACATGCTTAACATGTGCAATCTGACGGCTGAAATCGGCACGGTGTGTCTGGGCTTTAAGTGCACATTTGAAGGAGATGCACATCATCTTGAACAAAATCAGCAGTGGTGGAAAGAGTACTGAAAAAACATACTCAAGTAAAAGTACCATTACATTCCAAAAAATGTAGTGTGAGTAGAGTAAAAAGTACTTGTCCAAAAAACTACTTGAGTAAGAGTAAAAAAGTAGCTTATTTAAAAGTACTCATGAGTAGTGAGTGGTGAGTACTGAGCTGCGAATTCTACCCCCTTATAATAAACACTGTGCACTACAATTTATAAATTAAAAAAAATAGCACTTACTGTAAGTGCTTTCTCTCCAAAACGGTACCACTTTTAGTGTTTTGATAAATGAGAATCACTAATATTATCAGATTACCTCACCTAATGCACTGAAGAAGCCTAAGATAGTAGGCTAACACTAATTACACTGTAATTCCATGCTATTAAATATGTTACAATTTAAACGTAAATGCACATTGTTCTATAAGGGTGGCATCATCCCTTACATTTTACACGGCTACATTTACTCACATTGTAATGCTGAAGTGCACGCAAGTGCACTTGCCAAATGAAGACGGATTGTATGAAATGGATCAATAAAAAAACGAGCTGTATATAGTTTATTAACGAGCTGTAGTCACGCACTGACAGAAATGCAGTTCAAGTTAATGCCATGGTTCATAAGGTGCACTGATACTGAATCTGGCTGCATGACGAGCGCGAGACGCGGCAGTGCACAGATCGTGACGCGCGTCTCTCTATAATGAGATTGCGAAGTAAATGGGAACGGGAATTCACCGCATTATGAACTCGTCACGCAATACTACGTGGGAACGGATTGCGAAAGCGTGGGTACGGTTTATTAATCCGAGGGAACAGTTTGAGAATTCGTGAGTACTGTTTATAAACTGAGCGGACGGATTGCAAAACCGTCGCCACGGATCGTTTTTTTACTCACACAGGTGACTTCCCGGGCTCCGTATCCTCCCTTAATGCTGACTTCTGTTGACTTGGGACAAAGAAACGACGCATTTTAAAGCCAATACTCGCGTCGCACACACAATTACCGATATCAATAGAGCTGCATACAGTTATTTTATCTTTGCGTGTCGCGCCTTCCCTGTGGCTCTTTGGCGCCCCCCAGGGGAGGCGCGCCTCACCTATTGAAAACCGCTGCATTAGAGTATTAGTAGCCTTTCAGCAGACTGTTAGGTTAGGGGTTTGGGTTAGCAGAATAAGTTGACATGCACTTGCAAAGATACTTATAGTCAGTAGAATGTGTTGGGGAGAAGCAAAATAAAGTGTTAGCAGATATACAGTCTTTGCAAAGTTACTTATAGTCAGTAGAATGTCTAAGTGGAGTATTGAAATAACGTGTTACCCGTATCTAGGGCTTGACATTAATTTTCTTTTGCTCAACAGTCACTCTGGCTAGTGGTTTTCCAAAGTTACAAGCCACAATTTTGACATCGATACGATGGGGGAAAATTGCCTTATAGATATTTTTAATATCGTCTCATAATTTGACTTTTTAACCTTTAAGACCTGACACACAGATCCATTATACCGTTACATGCATATTATTTCTCAACTGTTTATGTTCACTTGAAACAGAACTTACTGTGTTTACATCAATACTCACCAAAACCAGCATTTGACATTATTTTTTGCAGTATTTTACGCATTAGCAGTGAAAAGAGAGGCGGCTTCACGTGTGCGCTCTTTGGGTGTGAGCACAAAATCTGCGTGAATGAGTAAAATTATGCGCAATACTTGCAAATCCCACCCCGAAATTCAAGCCCTTTGACAGTAACAATGTTCATCCGGAGTAAATGAAACGAGTGAGTGAGTGAGCGGAGGCGGGTTTGTGTGTAACTCGCTGTCGGAGAGATGAGAGAGAGCGCTGGTATTGTGTATCTATTCTGCGGAAAATGAGAATTGAAAGCGTTTCAGATATTTCAGTATCGATATGCATCGAAAATGTTTTGACAACAATACATTAATTATTTTCAGATGCCTTTTTTAAAGACTACAATTGAAAAATGTATATCTATATATCTATATATATATACAGTATATATGAAGAGTTCAGATGCAAAAGCCTCTAAGTGCCATCTGAAATTTCTTTTCTAGAATGATCATTTTTATAAAGCTTGTATATTTTAGTTCAGTAATTTCACATAAATGACAATTCATAGGCAATTTTCATTGCCATTTAAGTGAAATTACTGAACTTAAATATACGAGCTTGATATAAGAAAAGCTCGTATATCTAGAAGAAAATTTCAGATGGCACTTAGAGGCTTTTGCATCTGAACTCTTCATATATATATATATATATATATATATATATATATATATATATATATATATATATATACTGTATGTATATATTAGGGCTGTCAAACGATTAATCGCGATTAATCGCATCCAAAATAAAAGTTTGTGTTTACATAATATATGTGTGTGTATGGAGTATAATTATTTTCTATATGTAAATACACACACATGCATATATATTTAAGAAAAATGTGTTATTTATATATAAAATATAAAATATATAAAATATAAAATATATAAAAATATAATATAAATTCTATATAATTTTAATATATATACACAGTATATACATGCAAATATTTCTTAAATATATACATGCATGTGTGTGTATTTATATATAGAAAATAATTATACTCCATACACACACATATATTATGTAAAAACAAACTTTTATTTGGATTAATCGTTTGACAGCCCTAGTATATATATATATATATACTGTATGTATATTTATTTATTTATTTATTTATTTATTTATTTGATTACTGTATGTATTGATTATACTGTATGTAAACATGAATATGATCCGAGAGCAAAAATATCAATGAATAATGGCTCAAACTTTGGTGTGCTGTTTATACAAAGCTATTTTTGGAGCTTCCGGTTGTTGCATGTTAAAGAGCAGCGTGAACATTCTGCTCAACATCTCCTTCAGAAGAAATCAAGTCATACGGGTTTAGAATGACACAAGGGCGAGTAAATGATGTCAGAATGTTTATTTTGGGGTGAACTATCCCTTTTAAAGAACCAGAACTGAAATCGGAACCAGAATAATGATTCCCGTCGCCAGTCTTACGATGGCTGTGCAGTGCATCTGGATAAGTGTATTGATTGTGTTTCCTCGCATAAACTCGCACAGCATCCGATGATCTCACATGAGCCGCGCTGATGGGACAGACTCATTAATGGTATATGTATTCCGATGGGGCTTCCTGGATGTGAGCCTCGGGATGACGGCTTTGTGCTTTCTTCTGTTCAATTTGCTGTCATTTTCAAATAATTGGACGAAAGCGCGTTTGGAGTGCAGTTTGAGAGGGAGTTGTTGAGTATGAGGCTTTTGACACCTAATTTAAAATATTTTTTCATCACGAATTCTGCGGCAGATGCATTATGGGGGGAATTTATCATTCCACTTGATGAGCGAAAAGACTTTTATTCTTCGGATCAGAGAGAAAGCCTCCTTTACCGCATGTTGGGTTGTTCTTTATCTCTTTATTCCACATGTTGTTATTCAGCTACACAATTAAACAATAGATGTGTGTTTAATGGCTCTGTTTCTCAAATACCTGCGAGAAGCAGGAGCCAAAATATTGTTCTAGTGTTGCAGTGTTTAGTACTGTGTTGTGTGAAATGAAATTACCCAGAGATTAAAGCTCATAGAAACAGCAGTCATTTGATTTCGCGGCTTACTTTATTATGCTGCACGTCTTGGATTTTCCATTCTGTGTTACTGGATTCATTATTTATTATTTTTTGTTTTCAGGCTTTCATAAAAGGCTTTTTCATGGAACAGTGGAGAAGGTAAAGCTGGAAGACTCCAGCGAAACTGCCTCAGTAGCAGAGAGAAAACCTTTAAAGTACTCAAGTAAACACTAATAAGGCTGTGCTTGAGCAGCGGCACGAGGGTCACATTATTATTAGTGGTGCTTATGCTTAGGGTTAGAGATTTGAAGAAACCCTTCAGTATTACATTTTTGTAACGTGCAATTCAATCTTGTACTGCTCCGTTTGTACTGCAGACATCTGTGTCAAGGTTCAAATATTCAACTTTTAAAGATTCTGTTCTAGTTTGTTGTGCTGTTTTTAAAGGGGTGGTATAATGCACTTTTCACAGAATGTAAAATAATGTCCCCAGTGTGTGTGTGTGTGTGTGAAGTTTTAGCTAAAAAACACCACAGATATTTTTATATAGCATGTTAAAATTGTCACTTTTTGAGGGTGAGCAAAAACGCACCGTTTTGTGTCTGTCCCTTTAAATGCAAATGAGCCGCTGCTCCCGGCGCAGAGGGCGGAGCTTCAAGAGCTTGTGTTCTTTTACCTCACACACAGTCAGACAATGATGGAGAGACTCGAGAAGAAGTGACAACATGTAGAAGCAACAGGACATTTCTGAATGGTTAGTTGATGAATTTATGAAGCTGATGTGTAGTTATCTTCTAGTCACTGATTAGCATATTCTGTCTTGATAATCTATAAATCGTGTTCAGGGGGCGGGGTTTATGTAAATTCTAGGGTTGGTGATGTCACTAACCCGGGAGGAATGTGGTGTAGTCTCTACCAGCCGTTTGTTGTAGTCCTTAAAAAGTGATTTCTTTAAAAGCAAATATCTCCCTTTGCTCTGAACTTTGAGCGTCGTAACTTTGCAGATGTTGTTTATGCTCAAACAGCAACATTACACACTAACTAAAGTTAGAAAAGTCAAATCATAATCAACCACCCCTTTAATACAAGAACATATGATATGTGAACACCCTCAATAACTGTATCTGATTGGCTCAGACAAACTCTAAACCAGCTTACACAGAGCTTCCTAAATAATATTAAATTATTATTTGACTAGTTTTTCAAGCAAACATCTATTTGAATTCCCCGTTATTCTTTATATAGCCCTCAGTAGCTAATAGTTCTCTCAAAGTTATGAACAAACGTTCCTCCAGTAACGTTTGTTTAAAGTTATCTGGTCTTTAATTATGTTCTCAAAACAGTGGCACATCGCCTGAAGTATTTTAATTTGACGTTCATCCTATTTTTTTTTTTTTTTTTTTTTTTAATGTAACTATTTGTTTTGAATGTTCAGAGAACATTTTAGAAATAACCTTTTAATACCTTAATGGGAACGTTAAAACATATTTGTGTTAGCTGGGTAATAGTTATTTGTTGTTTTGGCCTTTTTATTAAAACTTGCTGCATCTTTTATGATTTATGATTTTTAATTACTTACTCCAACTTAGACTGGCATAGGCATAACAGTGAGCCATGACCCCTTGACAAATGAAAGTTTCTGAACTTTAAAAGTTTACTTTACTCTTGATTTTGACATGTTTTTCAAGTATGCCCTGATTCTGCCTCTGTCCCCTGGAGTGGAATATATTAGGGTTTAATTTAGATTTAAATTTATTTCATTGAAATGAGACACTGTGCAAAGATCTTATTTTTTTGTCCTTAGAGATTTTAAGATAATGAAGGAGGTTGCTTGTCTGGCGCTTTGACAGCGTGATGTGTAAAGGACACAAAAATATGATAGATATGAAATACCAACTGATGAAGGCCTCTGATAAAGGAGCCTCAAGCCTTTTATAAGCATTGCCCTTATGAAACAAGCGTCAGACACGCTGCAAATATCACAGGGTGGCGAAAACATAAAACGCATATTAATGCATATATCTGAATGGTCAACCTTTCAGGAGTCAGAGTGCATGTTTTTAGAAATTATTTTCTGCTTCATTTGCAGTCACGAATAGTGCGTCTAATGGTGATTCAGAGTCAACAACAGGTAAATCATCCACGTTGGTCAGATTAAGCCATTAGCTCACCGGCTGGAATGTTTAAATGTAGAGAAATGACTCATTTAATGTCTGATTACCAAATAATAGAGTGCCATAAACAATGGCCGACGCTCTGCACCACATGCTAATTCACCTCGCGTTCCCGAGATAACTGCCTCTATCTTCACGGATAGGCTCTTAACGCATGCAAACGTGAACAGTTTTTTATTAAAGCGTGCACAATACAGTGAAACAGTCTGTTTTGTTATTAAAAGACACTTTGCTCTCGAGATGCGTCTTCATTATACTCAAGCACGCTTCGTGCAGATAACGCTGCCTCATTTGCTCACAAACCCCTCAATTTTTCCCGCACACGATAATGCAGAATCTTTCTTGCAGCCACTCGGATGACAAGAGCACGCCGCCTTCCATGTGCTTGCTGGATTGCAAAGGTTAATCATTAATTTGAGGCTTATTATGGCAAAATAGTAGCAAGACTGCTCGAACAGAATTGGAGTTGCCAGTAGATGGAACAGATATAATCGACCGGGCTGAGAACACGCAGTCCAGTGTAAATTGAAGTCCCTGTTGCATGATGATTAGAAGGTGTTTGATGGCTTAAACACATCTCTGTTGGATCATTGAAAATACACAGAGCAATCACGAGTCACTGGGCCGTATTGATCGCGTTTTGCTCCGACAGGAGGACTCTAGTGAATTCTGTAGTAGCTTGGCAGAGAGAGAGAGAGAGAGAGAGAGAGTGCACGGTGGGACTGAATTTTAGATTCTTGAAGATGGTACCACTATTACTAATGCGATTATTCCGGTTTAGTTTAATGTACTGCATAAATGTTATCTTGTTCTTACATTGTGTTATTTACTATTTTCTGGTGCTCTTAAGTGAGAATCTTGTTGGTGGTGTTTGCTGTCAAGACTATTCAGAACATAAGCCCTGACAACACCATAGCAACGTTCTAAACACCACTCAGAATATCTAAGAGATAAGCCCTGGCAACACCATAGCAACCACATAGCAACATTCTAAACATAACTCAGGACATCTTAGAGAAAAGCCCTAGCAACCACATAGCAACATTCTAAACACCACTCAGGACATCTTAGAGATAAGCCCTAGCCAACCACATAGCAACATTCTATACACCACTCAGGACATTTTAGAGATAAGCCCTAGCAACACCATAGCAACACCATATCAACATTCTAAACACCACTTAGGACATCTTAGACATAAGCACTAGCAACCACATAGCAACATTCTATACACCACTCAGGACACCTTAGAGATAAGCCCTAGCAACACCATGGCAACACCATAGCAACATTCTAAATACAACTCAGGACATCTTGGAGATAAGCCCTAGCAACCACATAGCAACATTCTAAACACCACTCAGGACATCTTAGAGATAAGCCCTAGCAACACCATGGCAACACCATAGCAACATTCTAAATACAACTCAGGACATCTTAGAGATAAGCCCTAGCAACCACATAGCAACATTCTAAACACCACTCATAGCATCTTAGAGGTAAGCCCTAGCAACACTATAGCAACATTCTAAACACCACACAGGATATCTTAGAGATAAGCCCTGGCAACACCATAGCAACATTTTAACACCACTCAGAACACCTTAGTAAATGAAGAGGTAAGCCCTAGCAACACCATAGCAACCACTTAAAAACTTTCTAAACAGAGGTAAGCCCTGGCAACACAATAGCAACCAAATAGCAACATTCTAAACACCACTCAGGACATCTTAGAGATAATCCCTGGCAACGCCATAGCAACACCCTAGCAACATGGCGGCAATGAACAGCATCACGTTATATTCAGGAAGCTCTACTGAAAGGCCGGCTCAGACCAGTGTGAGTTTCCATGTTGGTGATAATGCTGGTCAGAGATGATTGAGAGCACATGCTGGTCTCTCAGCAGGGAATGTGCTTTGCATTAATTTCATCCACTGTGACTCGCAGTGCATTCATGGTTTACTTTTGATCAGTATGTGTGTGTTTTCTGTGAATCAAACCCATGACCTTGACATTAGTGCTGTGTTTTTATCTCTGAATAACTTCCAGTCAGTGCTGTGCATCTCCAAGATCTGTAAATCTGCCCTGTGTTTCAGCACAAGTGGCCAATGTAAGCGCTTGCTCATGGAAATGTAGTGGTTTATTCTGACGGATGTCAGAGTTGGCGTTATGAAGAGAGCTCAGCTGGAGGCAGACGTTTGCGGTGCACATGGACACCTGTGTTCATTACATAAGAGTCTGAAGCGTTTCATCAAAAAGCCCGATGGAAAGTGGATGCAGCTGTTTTTCCCGCCAGTCTTCCTTCGCTGAGCCCAAGACCTCTGACAGTGATTTCCAGTCACATTTTCCACAGCGAGAAGAGCTTTTAAAGTGAGTATGTGAGTGGCACATTGTGGCTTTCTAGATCTTTCTAGGTGAAGGAGAGCTTTGTTTTATGCCTTGCATTGTTGGTCACAGCGATTGTTTTTCCTCGATTGTCTTTCCAGTTGGTTTAGTCATTGTTTCTTCACGATGTGTTACTAATAAAGCTAAGGTTTATAATGGTTGATTAAGGATGTGCAAAACTATACAACACTGCAAGGTTTTGCAAAATGGCATCTTTTTTTTCTGAAAAATGTGTCAAAATGAAGTGAGTTTAAACATATTTAAACAACTTATTTTGGACCCCATTGGCAGATATTTTTACTTTTTGTTTCACATTTTTCTGACCACAGAACATTCCATATTATGTAATTTTGCATCTCAAGAAAATGTATCTTGATTTAAAAATTCTTTAAAAATGTTTTTATTGGAGTGAAACTATTAATTTATTTCATCTAGTTATTACTGGTAGATGCTGTTATTATTTGGTAGTAAAATGCATCTGTTTTTTTTTTCTGTTTTTTTACGTTGATGGCCATTTAAAAGTAGCCCTGTATTTTGAATTTTTGAAAGTAAAATATTAATTAAAAATATCATATTTATAAAACAGATTTCATCTGAATTTACATTGTCAAGTGAAATAGTTATAGTGAAATACAGTATATATACACATACATACTACATATTACATATTTTATATACATAAACATCACAACAACTTTTAAAAAAAAGACCATATATATATATATATATATATATATATATATATATATATAGTTGAATTGGTCACACGGACTAAACATATTTATTGAAAGGGAAAAAGTCTTACTCGACTGTAAAGCATGTTTTATTGGAATGTCCATGCTTTAAATATTAAGCAATGTCTTTATTCATAAAGTACATTAACTTTTTTTTAAGTTTATTTAAAATTAAATATTAGAATTTTTATCAAATATCAAATTGAAAGATTTTGTATAACTGTTATTACTATTGTTATTTTTATCTATTTTTGTTTTGTTTATGGAGATAATATTGTTAAATAATGTTAAATGTAAACAATGAAGTGAAATATAATTGTTATTATGCTTATTTTTGCCATAAATATAGCCTTTTGATGCAGATACGGCGTGAAATGATAAATAAATAAACCAGAATGTGTTGACCTCCGTCCATGCGTGTCTAATCGCTGTCGAGCTCAGTTTTGCACATCCCCGGTCTTGACATCAGAACGTAAACAGAGAGCCGATCGAGATGTTTACATGCCTGTGTTTATGACCTTTCCCTGATAAAAGACACGTTTAAGGTGTTTACGTGACTTTGCACATTATCAGCTATTTAGCATAATCTAATATACATTCAGAGCTCTACTAAAGTGACTATATTGAAGCGTATTCATTTTGGTGCCGTAAGCACTGGCGTTTGGCACAATGGATCCATGTTGTGTGTGAAGTGCCTCAGTATAATGATGTTTGAGCTGAGATGTGTGCGCTGGCCTATTTATCCTGTCAGAGTCTGACTGATGAAGTCTTTGGGTGGAACTGCTGCTTCTCCGAGTCTAATAGTTCAGAAAGTGAGTTGCTGTTGCAGAGGTTACGGGTTTAATTCCATGGACGGGTGACCGGGAACTGGAGAGTTACTGAGATCAAAATCTCCTGCTCCATCACTGCCGGCCCTCCTGCAAAACGCTTAACCACAAAAATAAAATAAAAATGAGAGCACGTTTGCATGTAGCTGGGTTTTCATCATTGTGAAATGTTTTGAAGTTGATTGATTAAAGGGATTATATATGTAAAAAAAAAAGCTGCACGATTCTGGATAAATTGAGAATCACGATTTTTTTTTTTTCAAACCGAGATCACGATTCTCCCACGATTCTGAACAGACAAACGTTCTGACAAATGTTAATTGCTGCAGTCTAATTAAAATTAGTGCTGGGCAACGATTAATCACATCCAAAACAAAAGTTTGTGTTGACATAATATATGTGTGTGTACTGTTTATAATTATTTTGTATATATAAATACACACACATGCATGTAGTGTTATTTATATATAAAATATTGATATTTATATATATATTATAAATTATGTATGTGTATATACAGTATATATGTATACATGCAAATATTAAATACACAGTGCACACATATATACACTCACCTAAATGATTATTAGGAACACATGTTCAATTTCTCATTAATGCAATTATCTAATTAACCAATCACATGGCAGTTGCTTCAATGCATTTAGGGGTGTGGTCCTGGTCAAGACAATCTCCTGAACTCCAAACTGAATGTCAGAATGGGAAAGAAAGGTGATTTAAGCAATTTTGAGTGTGGCATGGTTGTTGGTGCCAGACGGGCCGGTCTGAGTATTTCACAATCTGCTCAGTTACTGGGATTTTCACGCACAACCATTTCTAGGGTTTACAAAGAATGGTGTGAAAAGGGGAAAACATCCAGTATGCGGCAGTCCTGTGGGCGAAAATGCCTTGTTGATGCTAGAGGTCAGAGGAGAATGGGCCGACTGATTCAAGCTGATAGAAGAGCAACTTTGACTGAAATAACCACTCGTTACAACCGAGGTATGCAGCAAAGCATTTGTGAAGCCACAACACGCACAACCTTGAGGCGGATGGGCTACAACAGCAGAAGACCCCACCGGGTACCACTCATCTCCACTACAAATAGGAAAAAGAGGCTACAATTTGCACGAGCTCACCAAAATTGGACAGTTGAAGACTGGAAAAATGTTGCCTGGTCTGATGAGTCTCGATTTCTGTTGAGACATTCAGATGGTAGAGTCAGAATTTGGCGTAAACAGAATGAGAACATGGATCCATCATGCCTTGTTACCACTGTGCAGGCTGGTGGTGGTGGTGTAATGGTGTGGGGGATGTTTTCTTGGCACACTTTAGGCCCCTTAGTGCCAATTGGGCATCGTTTAAATGCCACGGCCTACCTGAGCATTGTTTCTGACCATGTCCATCCCTTTATGACCACCATGTACCCATCCTCTGATGGCTACTTCCAGCAGGATAATGCACCATGTCACAAAGCTCGAATCATTTCAAATTGGTTTCTTGAACATGACAATGAGTTCACTGTACTAAAATGGCCCCCACAGTCACCAGATCTCAACCCAATAGAGCATCTTTGGGATGTGGTGGAACGGGAGCTTCGTGCCCTGGATGTGCATCCCACAAATCTCCATCAACTGCAAGATGCTATCCTATCAATATGGGCCAACATTTCTAAAGAATGCTTTCAGCACCTTGTTGAATCAATGCCACGTAGAATTAAGGCAGTTCTGAAGGCGAAAGGGGGTCAAACACAGTATTAGTATGGTGTTCCTAATAATCCTTTAGGTGAGTGTATTATGTAAACAAACTTTTATTTTCAATGCGATTAATTGTTGCCCAGCACTAATTAAAATGTTTAATTATTCTGAATGAATTATTTAAAAAAAACTTTGAGTGAATGATTCAATTACTATTTTTTTCATTACTGGATAAATCAGCACTTTTCATTTATATCATAAAATTATTAATTAATATATTTATACATCATCACAATTTATTTTGTTCTGACTTTAATTAATTCTATAATTAATCATTGCATTATTGTATTTCTACTGGAATAAATAATACTTACAGTAATGAGAATTTTGCATGAACATGTTTTAAAGTCCTAGATTCATTTTCTTTATTAAACTGTAATGGCTGCAGTTCACTCAACGGCCACCGGTGTCGCTAATAACAAGCCCTTTTAAAGTTGTCGTTTCCAAATACTGCTAAAGTAATTAGGCCTTGAGGGGTCTTTTGTTGAATTAGATGATCGCATTCACTATGTCTATGTGATGTCTATGTTGTTAAGATGTTGATTTTGATTCTCCATCCTCGAAAGAGAAATGAAATATCGAGGTTCTGACCGTCTCTCGGTCCAGTCCTGAATCCTAATCGCTCAGCGCTGTCGTTTGTATGTACCTGTTGTTCCCGTAGAGCAAGGCAAATAATAGAAGTCCAGTCTGTTCTGAGATTCGCTCTCGATTACTGCTAATGGGTTTGTGTTCTCAGTGTCTTCTGCCTCCCTGTACTTCTCCAGCGTGACCTTAAGACATCGCTGTCTTTACAGTTATAGCTCCTCTTTGCAGAATAAAGGTTAGTCTTTCCTTTGTGCCGCAGTGCTTTTACTGTATATCATACTTAAATGTCAGAATCATACTTGGGGCTTTCTCTGGAAATGATGTTGTTTGTGTGTCTTAAAGGAGTAGTTTACTTCAGAATTAAAATTTCCTGATAATTTACTCCTCCTAACGTCATCCGAGATGTCCATGTCTTTCTTTCTTCAGTCGAAAAGAAATTAAGGTTTTTAAGGAAAACATGCAGGATTTGTCTACGTATAGAGTCTTCAATGGGGTCCAAATGTGAGTTTCAGTGCAGCTTCAAAGTCTCGACACGATCCAGCCGAGGAATAAGAGTCTTATCTAGACAAACCATCAGCCATTTTATAACAACAAATAAACATTTATATACTTTTTAATTGGAGTGTGAACCTACACTGGTCTCACGGTTCGGTTCGATTACGATTATCATGTCATCGATTAAGTTCGATTTTCAGTTTTACTTCACATGTATACTATTTTGTCAATAAATACAAGCAGTCAGATATATGAAGTGAACCTTTAATTTTACCTGCTCAAAGAAAACGCGCTTCTTGAATGTATCAAACTCAAGTCTGAGCACAGAAGACAACAGGAGCACTGAGAATGTAACGCACAAAAGTAAATACTAAAAGCGATCGCTGTCATTCATCCACGACACGAGACCGGCGTTAACAGCTCGGGGTGAAAACGTATTTTATTTGTGTGTGACATGATTTACACACAGCGCGTGTCTTCTCCAGGGGTGTGTTTCCCGTACAACGACGTAACTCGCCAGTTCACTACCATACGAAATCAACTAGCCAGTCACGACTGTTTCCCAAAACCGTATCGTCGCAAATTGGTCGTTCAACCACGTTGGTTAATGACGTCGCGCACATGGTGGAGTAATAACTTCTTTTAATGAATCTGTTTGAGATCGTAGATGTTTTGCTATAAATGACGGACATGGCATCTGAGGACTATTTTTCTGAGTAATTTTGCTTTATTTCCAGATTCAATCATAGGCTCGTTCTTATAGTAGAGCACATGCGCACTCTTCAAAAACGGTGCTTTAAATCTCTTTACAAACTAAAAAGCGTAAATGACATCTGTAGGTAATCTAAATAAAAGATACAGATTGTAATGAATGTAAGCTTGCGTATTTTGCTCAAGACAAGGATTTATTAAGTCCACATGTCATGCAAACTAGAAACTCTGCTTCTGACTACAAGTCGAGAGCTGTCGTTCCAAACACACAACTTTCCGATGCTGTTTGCGAATGTTCGTTGGACCGATGGTTTCGGGAAACACAGAGTCGTTATGCTGCTGATAACAACGGAACTTGCGACCATATACAGTGCTATGCATAAGTTTAGACACCCATGCTAAAGTTGACTAAAAAGAGGAATAAAAAATCATCTTTTGGAAATTGAACTTAATGCCTTAATTAAAAAAATTAGGAAAAATCCAACCTTTAAGGACACCAATTTTCTTTGTGAATGAATAATGTATCGTAAATAAATAAATGTTCTTCCTTAAAATACAGGGTGCATAAGTCTACATATAAGTCTGCATTGGCATGGAGTACTTTCCATAAGATCATCTCTCAATGCAAATCAAACCAGCTATTAGGCTAACTGAAATAAAACCATGCCAATCTCTAGGTATGGTGAAGGCTATGTGATGATGTGGGGCTATTTTAACTCCAAAGGCCAAGGGAACTTTATCAGGATGCATAGTATCCTGGATCCATGAAGTAACTGGCCTTTAAAAATAAAAATCTGCCTGCCTCTATGGGAATTTAACATAGGGGTGTCCAAACTTATGCACCCTGTATTTTAAGGAAGAACATTTATTTATTTACGATACATTATTCATTCACAAAGAAAATTGGTGTCCTTAAAGGTTGGATTTTTAATATTTTTTTTAATTAAGGCATTAAGTTCAATTTCCAAAAGATTATTTTTTATTCCTCTTTTTAGTCAACTTTAGCATGGGTGTCTAAACTTATGCATAGCACTGTAGTTGACTAACGATGCGTTTGGGAAACGCACCCCAGGTCGTGCTTACCAGGTTGTTCGTAAAAGCCGAGATGTGGCCAGATGTCGGCTTTTAAAGTAGTTGGGGCATTTTTAACTACGAGCCCCCCCTCGCTGCAGCCTGTAGCACGATGACGTAGCTGGATGATCCAATACGTACTGGATGGAGGTGTGTTTGGGTTATAATTCGCATTCGCATGCGCTGGTCTTAAGTGACATGTGCTCAATATTGTATTGAGATGATGTTCTAACCTACTGATAAATAGTAATAAGTAATTATTGATGAATAAGTAATTATTTACATAAATGTGATGCTTTCCTAGTTTCTCTCTACATACATGCAAAATATTTAATTTTACAACATTTTAAATCACACGATTTTAAACCTAAATGTGATGGATTTAATGCGTGTATACAGAACATTTTATAATAAAGCCATTTTATTTTATTCAGGTCATATTTGCTGTTGAGTGGAAGCAAAAATGAGTCAAGTAATTGTCTCTGTAATTTTAATCCTAGAGGTAGGCCTACAATACAATAAGGTCTGTAAACAACTTAAAATACCAGTACACATTCAAGGGAAAATGCAAAAATAATAACAACATTAACAAACTAAATCTTGTCAGAAAAAAAAGTGCTTAATGATATTTTGCCTGGTAAGAGTTCCTTCTTTAATGGCTATACTAATTTTTCCACAGTGATCTGTACATTAGGTTCCTCTTGCCCCCCGTCCCTTAAAATACGGAATCGTCCTGTATTTACAAGTAAGATGATGAGTCCCGTATCAAATCAATAAGGGACGGGATTTGTCCCGTATTTTTCATTAGGCCCACACATAGTTGAATAAAAACATAAGGATTTTGCAGTATGGATAATTCTAATACCAAATATAAAGAAATCAATTTCACAATAAGTAGTAGAGAAGCTCATTGCATGATTGCATTTTTTCTATGTCAACAGAGTTTTATGTAGCCTACGTACATCATGCCATGATGTACATACATAAAAATAAATAAATAAATAAAAAACCCTGAATTTAAGTTTAATATACAAACTGATCACAGCAGTCAGATCACGCAGTTGTCACTCAAGTGATCATTTATATTTAAAGGGGGGGTGAA
Organism: Squalius cephalus; assembly: GCA_022829025.1. Taxonomy (NCBI): domain Eukaryota; kingdom Metazoa; phylum Chordata; class Actinopteri; order Cypriniformes; family Leuciscidae; genus Squalius; species Squalius cephalus. The sequence goes on from CM040811.1 coordinate 34,428,523, forward strand.
ATGCTATTTCATGCATACTGAGTTTTTTACACTGGTAAAGAGTTGGATTCCCATGCTAAACATGGACAAAGTTTCAAAAATTAAATTGTACGTTTGAAGGAGTATTTCTGTGCCAAAAATTGTCCTTCCGGTTTGTCACAAGTTTCGGAAAGTTTTTTTCGAGTATGGGTCTTCGTGACGTCAGCTGGGGCGGAATTTCCTTATATGGGTCCTAAGGGCACTTCTCCGCGGGCGCGCGCGCACTCGTAGACCAGACAGAGAGCGAAAGCAGTACCTCATCAAAGCGCTCTGCTCAGTTTTTGGAAGTCAATGTCACCAAAGAAGTGGGTTTTTGGTTGCCAGGGCAAGACAACCCTGCACAGATTCCTAAAGAACCCAGCGTTAAGGGACCAGTGGATGGAGTTTGTTTTTTCAGAGACTGTTTGTTTTTGTGCAAGATTGTTTGTTCCCTGCATTTCGACGATGATTGTTTTATAAACAAAGCCCAGATCGACGGATTTGCAGATCGTCTAATGCTTAAGGATCGAGCAGTCACAATGATAAAGGTTCGCGGTCGTGCGTTGGAACCGGACGGTGAGTAAAACTGTTTGTTGAACAAATGTCTCTGTGTGTTGTCACTAGCTCGGCGCGTTAGCACAGCTAAGCTTCGCCCACAGGGCCCGCCTCCAGCCGCTCGTTTTTTTCCGGAAAGACTCGGTACAGCCTATCTTTCTTTTATAAATATAATAAAACTAAAGACTTTTTGGAGATATGAAGGATGCAATACTACTCTATAGGTACTCAAGATTAACAGGTGATTGAGTGAAAATGAGCATTTCACCCCCCCCTTTAACTTAAAATTTAGTTTTTTTTAATTTATTTTTTATTTGTACAGACCAAAACACACCACCGCGCATGCGCGTCCAGTACGTGTCGGATCTGATCCAGCTACGTCATCGAGGACCTCTTGTTAATCACTCGCACTCGCGTCTCGCCTCCCTCCGCCACTGTATGCTACCGCGACAAAGCACGTACGTGACAAATGACGTCAGAAAAGCGTCAGTGCATTATAATCGGTTATGGTCGATTACTGAAGCGATACCGAATCGTCCTTGTCTGCATCGCGGTACTTCGTAGAAACGATTAATTTCGACACTCCTACTTTTTAACCACAAATGCTCGTTTTGCACTAGCAAGAAGTACAGACGTGCCGAACGTGCAAAGCCTAAGTCAAACGCCATTTACAAAACAAAATGAATAAATAAAAGGTAAAACAACGATGTCGGACGATTTTGAAGTTTTTCGCACTATACTCTACATTTACCGCCTATGTTACGCGTGACCTTTCCAATGTGATTACGCAATGTGTGAAATCGTGGACGTGCAAGACGAGCATTTGTGGTTAAAAAGTATATAAATGTTTATTTTTGTTATAAAATGTCCGCTGGTTTGTCTAGATAAGACTCTTATTCCTCAGCTGGATCGTGTCGAGACTTTGAAGCTGCTCTGAAACTCACATTTGGACCCCATTGAAGTCACTATATGGAGAACAATCCTGGAACGTTTTCCTCAAAAACCTTAATTTCTTTTCCGACTGAGGAAAGAAAGACATGAACATCTCGGATGACGCGTGGGTGAGTAAATTAATTCTAAAGTGAACTAATCCTTTATCATTTCGTCTCTTTTAGGCCATCTTCAGCGTGTGAATATAGTACTTTATTAGTAATTTCTGGTGCTGTTTAAATAGCAGTGCATGTTCTGTATTAGGTTATGATATGACACTAATACTCCACCTCTGAATTAGAGTCGCGCACTACTTTTAAAGGTCATCACTGAGAATAGAAAAACAAATGAGTGTGTCTGAAGCCGTTTTTGAGGAAGGAGCGATGAGCAAAGCTAAATGTCATCATGTTTAAGGGATGTCTGTAGTGCATCATCTCGAACCCGAGGGCTTCTACACAACAACACAATGAGTCACTCCACATCTGAAGTGGTTCACGATAACAAGAGGTTGTTTGTCTATAATACAGCTATTGGCAGTTTGATAGAAAGTGTCATTTTGGTGTATTCGCAGCAGATGTCTGGCTTCAAACGGGTCCTCTCGGCAGCAATCAGCGAAGACCCAGAAACCAGCGCCACTAATTTGCGACAGCTGAGTCGGGATGATTACGCTGTTTGGGTTTTGGAGGTCAGTCTATTCAATCACAGGCCGCAACTTCCCTCCATCGCTGAAAACTGAGGAATTAATGAGCACTTCTCCGTTCTCTGTCTGAGTCTGTAGTTAGTGGACTTATTAGTGATTGTTGAAACTCATGCAACGTCCTGACTGTTGCTTTTCATGATTTGGGATTAAAAGACTTTTAAAGGCTTTTTTTTTTGTCTGTAAAAACAAAGAAAGATCATGTTTGCAGTAATGCACTTACAATGGAAGTTTTGAAAGTACAGACTTGTGTTGTTTTAAGTATTTTTGTATGCACTATTATAGTATTCATTAATATTTTTAATTAGCTTTCATTTAAATTTGAGTTTTTGGAAATACAAAATGATTTTTTTTAGATAATGAACAAAGATAATGAACCATTTTTTCCCCCAAGAAATTGATGTTATATATACATATATACATTAGGGCTGGGCGATTTAAATCGTGAGATTGTTATGCGCATCTCGTCAGTAAAGCCGGTTCCTTGATTAGTAGTAAATCGCCATCACCTGCTTTCAGATGGAGCGGCATTTACTACAAAGAGCCGTAGTTAACTGACAAGCTGAGCCATATCGCATTAATTATCGCTGGCGATACGTCCGCGATTTTAATGCGATATGGCTCAGCTTGTCAGTTAACTACGGCTCTTTGTAGTAAATGCCGCTCCATCTGAAAGCAGGTGATGGCGATTTACTACTAATCAAGGAACCGGCTTTACTGACGAGATGCGCATAACAATATCACGATTTAAATCGCCCAGCCCTAATATACATATATATATATATATACATATACATATATATATATACACACACACACACACACATACACACATATATATACTTTATTATAAAAAATGTTTAATAATTACAAATATTAAATCTACAAAATATATTCTATATCTTATCTTAATGATATAATGTATCCTAATGAATGATAATATATATGTGTATATGTTTTTTGTTTATTTAAAAATATTAATGCTATTGTATAAAGATATTAATACATTTTTTTTTAGAATATTTATAACTTTTTTATTATTTTCAAGTTTTATATAATAAGAGACAGTATACCAGAATATATATCAGTTTTTTTTAGTTTGTCATTTTAGTATTTCAACTCTTATTTCAGTTATTTTTTTATTGTAATTTTAAGGTGTCATTGTTACAGTGTAATTATATATTTAAGTACCGAGTAATATTAATTAACTACATGTACTTACTATAGGGTTAGGGTTTGGTTTAGGGTTAGTTGCATGTAATTATGCATATTTTACTGTTATGGTAAGTACATGTAACATATGTAACAATGACACTGTAAAATAAAGTGTTACCATAATTTTACTTTTTTTTTATTTAATTGATTTTTTTATGTTTAAGTTTTTCATCTAATATTTATATTTTAGTAATCCCCACTTAATTACAATCACAATTTATCGTTTTGATTTTATTTCAATAGTCACAACACAAGCAATCGTTCCCAGAGTGTTCCTTTAAATCTGAGCTCGCGTCGTGTGAATCGTGTCTGTGTGCTTGCAAACACAAAAAAAAGTGTGTGTTTTAGTGTGTCGGTTCATGTCGCTTCTTTTGTTTGAGGTCCAGCGGTCAAGAAGGAAACTATCCCGAGATCATTCGGTCCATCGATCGTCTGAGTCTGACAGGAACTGATCAATACGTTCTCCCAGATCAATTGTCGGTTTTAAGTTTCTGGTCCTGACGAAAACCTCATCAGATAGGATGAAATCAAGCACTCATTTATATTTAACACGACTGCAGTGTTTAGCGGCGGGTGTTAAGCGCTAATGTCTCCGTGTCGCAGAGAGCAGAACCGAAGGGGTGTGTTGTTTGGGCTCTTCTATCATGTCGACTCCACTAACTCCTCTAATTATCCATTCTGCTGCCGTGGGTTTGCGTCGTAAAAGTCGATGCTCGGGGAGGACAAGGAGTGATAAAAAGCGTTATTGGGAAGGCAACCTCTCTGGCTCTTATCTCCCATAAACACTTCTCTGTGTTTTACAGCGCACGTTGCTCCGAGCCGAAGGGGGTACGGCCTTTATGATTTATTCATAAGATCAGTGGAACAAGTGCAGAAGATGAAAGTCACGGGAAGAGAAGTTTGTTGTCTGATAAGCCCTAGTTATGATGATAAGACCTCTTTTCTTTTTGCCTTTTTTAAATTTGAAAAGCCATTGGTCCGTTCGGCGGTTCGCGGTCCGTCTCGCTCTGGTGTCATGATGTCGTTTTGATGAAGGTGGAGCGTGATTAGTTCTTCTTTTAGCGTTTCGGGGGTTAATGAATGAGCTTTATTTTGCTCGCCTGGTAAAACGTGATAATGATCTGAGTCTCACGAGATGATCATCGCTCCAGAACGTGCCTGACTCGTGTTTCACCCCCAAAATCACACCACGGAAATATGAAATTATGTTTTGCACAAAGATAATGATGCTTTC
>CM040811.1:34438150-34450650 GCA_022829025.1 Squalius cephalus
AGACACACATAGACACACACACACTCAGACACACTCACACTCAGACACTCAGACACACACTCACACTCTATGATCAATCAGTTGCAAAAAAAAAATAACTGAAAGAAAAGAAGTTGACAAAAAATATTGAATCCAGTATTTGGTGATAATATATCATAACGAGCGATTTACACGCCTGAGTGAGTGAGTGAGTGAGTGAGTGAGTGAGTGAGGTGAGTGAGTGAGTCATTGAGGTGAGTGAGGTGAGTGAGTGAGTCATTGAGGTGAGTGAGGTGAGTGAGGTGAGTGAGTCATTGAGGTGAGTGAGGTGAGTGAGGTGAGTGAGGTGAGTGAGGTGAGTGAGTGAGTCATTGAGGTGAGTGAGGTGAGGTGAGTGAGGTGAGTGAGGTGAGTGAGGTGAGTGAGTCGAGTGAGTCGAGTGAGGTGAGTGAGGTGAGTGAGGTGAGTGAGGTGAGTGAGTGAGTCATTGAGGTGAGTGAGGTGAGTGAGTGAGTCATTGAGGTGAGTGAGGTGAGTGAGGTGAGTGAGTCATTGAGGTGAGTGAGGTGAGTGAGGTGAGTGAGGTGAGTGAGTGAGTCATTGAGGTGAGTGAGGTGAGTGAGGTGAGTGAGGTGAGTGAGTGAGTCATTGAGGTGAGTGAGGTGAGTGAGTCATTGAGGTGAGTGAGGTGAGTGAGGTGAGTGAGGTGAGTGAGTCGAGTGAGTCGAGTGAGGTGAGTGAGGTGAGTGAGGTGAGTGAGTCGAGTGAGGTGAGTGAGGTGAGTGAATATTCGGCTGCTTCATTGACTTTAAAAAAGCCTTCGATTCGGTTTGGCATAATGGACTTTTCCTAAAACTAATTCAAAGTGGAATAGGAGGAAGGACATATGACATCATAAAGGACATTTACAATGGGAACAAATGCGGCGTCAAGATTAACGACAAACGCACTGATTATTTCAGTCAAACTAAAGGAGTCCGTCAAGGCTGCAGCCTCAGCCCGACTCTATTCAATATCTATATTAATGAATTGGCATCAACACTTGAGAAGTCCTCTTGTCCTGGCCTGACCCTCGAGGACAGAGAGATCAAAAGCCTCCTGTACGCGGACGATCTCCTGCTGCTGTCTCCTCATGAAGAGGGTCTGCACCAAAGCCTCTCGCTTCTGGAGGAGTACAGCAGCGACTGGGCATTACCCATAAACATGGAGAAGTCCAAAATCATGATCTTCCAGAAGAAACCTCGCCTTACTGACAACAAATACACATTTACTCTTGGGGGAACCATTCTTAATCATGTCACCTGTTATAATTATTTGGGTCTGACAATCTCAGCTTCTGGAAAGTTTGACACGGCAATGAAAGATCTGACTGATAAAGCACGTAGGGCTTATTATAGAATAAGAAAACCCCTGTTCAAATTTAACCCACCCGTTAAACTGTGGCTGAAAATCTTTAACAGCATCATCAAACCCATCCTCCTATACGGCTGTGAAATCTGGGGCCCCAAATTTAAACTAAATTACGATTCCTGGGACAAAACCCCTGTTGAAACTTTCCACCTTGAGTTCTGCAAGAACATCCTAGGAACTCACAGAAACGCTCCGAGTCTGGGTTGCCGGGCAGAATTAGGCAGATTCCCTCTCCTATCTGAGATCCAGAAGAGAGCCGCAAAGTTCTGGTTCCATCTATCAGACGCGCAGACAGAGAGTTACCATCACTGCGCTCTCAGACACAGGGCAGGACACCCTGAGAGCGACCCCATGCAACATTTAGTGGAAAAACACCAACTTAATCCAACAATTCAGTTCAGACACACAAAAGTAAAAGAAATAGGGAACATAACCAAAGAAGAATACATACAAGATTGGCAGATAAAGGTCACACAAGTAAATAAATTAAAATACTTCCACAAAATAAAGTCTGATTATAAATTGGCCCCATACCTGACCGAGATCAGTAATTATGGTCAGAGAAAGCTCCTGACGAGGTATCGCATTAGTGACCACAGTCTGTGTGTGGAGACGGGCCGACACAAGCCGAGCTGGAGAGCCAGAGAGCTCAGACTGTGTTCACACTGCACTGATGGAGTCGTAGAGGACGAGCTGCACTTCCTCACCCAGTGCAGCAAGTACAAACACATCAGAGACTCTTATTTCACACTAATAGCTCAGATTTTACCCCAATTCCAACAAGCGAGCCTCATAGACAAACTGTCTTATATTCTGGGAGAGAAAGAAGAGTGTGTTCTCCTGGCAGCGCAGTATGTGTCTTCCTGCCATCATACGAGGGACAAGGGCTGAACCCTCTTCCCTTAAACTGCTCTTTGGACTTTTTTTTTTTTTTTTTTTTCATTGTGATATATTTATGCATAATATTGAAATGTATTTTTTTTTTTTTTATTATTATTATTATTGTTCACTTTTATGTATCAACATGTACGTATATGTTTGTATATGTCTATTGCTTTGGCAATATTGTGCTATTTTACACAGTCATGCCAATAAAGCTCATTTGAATTGAATTGAATTGAGTGAGGTGAGTGAGGTGAGTGAGTCGAGTGAGTCGAGTGAGTCGAGTGAGGTGAGTGAGGTGAGTGAGGTGAGTGAGGTGAGTGAGTGAGTCATTGAGGTGAGTGAGGTGAGTGAGGTGAGGTGAGTGAGGTGAGTGAGTCATTGAGGTGAGTGAGGTGAGTGAGGTGAGTGAGGTGAGTGAGTCATTGAGGTGAGTGAGGTGAGTGAGGTGAGTGAGGTGAGTGAGTCGAGTGAGTCGAGTGAGTCGAGTGAGTCGAGTGAGTCGAGTGAGTCGAGTGAGGTGAGTGAGGTGAGTGAGTGAGTCATTGAGGTGAGTGAGGTGAGTGAGGTGAGGTGAGTGAGGTGAGTGAGGTGAGTGAGTCGAGTGAGTCGAGTGAGTCGAGTGAGTCGAGTGAGTCGAGTGAGTCGAGTGAGTCGAGTGAGTCGAGTGAGTGAGGTGAGTGAGGTGAGTGAGGTGAGTGAGGTGAGTGAGTCATTGAGGTGAGTGAGGTGAGTGAGGTGAGTGAGTGAGGTGAGTGAGGTGAGTGAGGTGAGTGAGTGAGTCATTGAGGTGAGTGAGGTGAGTGAGGTGAGTGAGGTGAGTGAGGTGAGTGAGTCATTGAGGTGAGTGAGGTGAGTGAGGTGAGTGAGGTGAGTGAGGTGAGTGAGTCATTGAGGTGAGTGAGGTGAGTGAGGTGAGTGAGTGAGTCATTGAGGTGAGTGAGGTGAGTGAGGTGAGTGAGGTGAGGTGAGTGAGGTGAGTGAGGTGAGTGAGGTGAGGTGAGTGAGGTGAGTGAGTGAGGTGAGTGAGGTGAGTGAGGTGAGTGAGTGAGTGAGTGAGTCATTGAGTGAGGTGAGTGAGGTGAGGTGAGTGAGGTGAGTGAGTCGAGTGAGTCGAGTGAGTGAGTGAGTGAGTCATTGAGTGAGGTGAGTGAGGTGAGTGAGTGAGGTGAGTGAGTCGAGTGAGTGAGTGAGTGAGTCATTGAGTGAGTGAGTCATTGAGTGAGGTGAGTGAGTCATTGAGTGAGTGAGTGAGTCATTGAGTGAGTGAGTGAGTCATTGAGTGAGTGAGTGAGTCATTGAGTGAGGTGAGTGAGTGAGTGAGTCATTGAGTGAGTGAGTGAGGTGAGTGAGTCATTGAGTCATTGAGTGAGTGAGTCATTGAGTGAGGTGAGTGAGGTGAGTGAGTCATTGAGTCATTGAGTGAGTGAGTCATTGAGTGAGGTGAGTGAGTGAGTCATTGAGTGAGTGAGTGAGTGAGTGAGTCATTGAGTGAGTGAGTCATTGAGTGAGTGAGTGAGTCATTGAGTGAGTGAGTGAGTCATTGAGTGAGTGAGTGAGTCATTGAGTGAGGTGAGTGAGTGAGTGAGTGAGTCATTGAGTGAGTGAGTGAGGTGAGTGAGTGAGGTGAGTGAGGTGAGTGAGGTGAGTGAGTGAGTGAGTCATTGAGGTGAGTGAGGTGAGTGAGTGAGTCATTGAGGTGAGTGAGGTGAGTGAGGTGAGTGAGTCATTGAGGTGAGTGAGGTGAGTGAGGTGAGTGAGGTGAGTGAGGTGAGTGAGTGAGTCATTGAGGTGAGTGAGGTGAGTGAGGTGAGTGAGGTGAGTGAGTGAGTCATTGAGGTGAGTGAGGTGAGTGAGTCATTGAGGTGAGTGAGGTGAGTGAGGTGAGTGAGGTGAGTGAGGTGAGTGAGTGAGTCATTGAGGTGAGTGAGGTGAGTGAGTCGAGTGAGTCGAGTGAGGTGAGTGAGGTGAGTGAGGTGAGTGAGTCGAGTGAGGTGAGTGAGGTGAGTGAGGTGAGTGAGGTGAGTGAGGTGAGTGAGTCGAGTGAGTCGAGTGAGTCGAGTGAGTCGAGTGAGTCGAGTGAGGTGAGTGAGGTGAGTGAGGTGAGTGAGGTGAGTGAGTGAGTCATTGAGGTGAGTGAGGTGAGTGAGGTGAGGTGAGTGAGGTGAGTGAGTCATTGAGGTGAGTGAGGTGAGTGAGGTGAGTGAGTCATTGAGGTGAGTGAGGTGAGTGAGGTGAGTGAGGTGAGTGAGTCGAGTGAGTCGAGTGAGTCGAGTGAGTCGAGTGAGTCGAGTGAGTCGAGTGAGTCGAGTGAGTCGAGTGAGGTGAGTGAGGTGAGTGAGGTGAGTGAGTGAGTCATTGAGGTGAGTGAGGTGAGTGAGGTGAGGTGAGTGAGGTGAGTGAGGTGAGTGAGTCGAGTGAGTCGAGTGAGTCGAGTGAGTCGAGTGAGTCGAGTGAGTGAGGTGAGTGAGGTGAGTGAGGTGAGTGAGGTGAGTGAGTCATTGAGGTGAGTGAGGTGAGTGAGGTGAGTGAGTGAGGTGAGTGAGTGAGTCATTGAGGTGAGTGAGGTGAGTGAGGTGAGTGAGTGAGTCATTGAGGTGAGTGAGGTGAGTGAGGTGAGTGAGGTGAGTGAGGTGAGTGAGGTGAGTGAGGTGAGTGAGGTGAGTGAGTGAGGTGAGTGAGGTGAGTGAGTGAGTCATTGAGGTGAGTGAGGTGAGTGAGGTGAGTGAGTCATTGAGGTGAGTGAGGTGAGTGAGGTGAGTGAGGTGAGTGAGTGAGTCATTGAGGTGAGTGAGGTGAGTGAGGTGAGTGAGGTGAGGTGAGTGAGGTGAGTGAGTGAGTGAGTGAGTGAGTCATTGAGTGAGGTGAGTGAGGTGAGGTGAGTGAGGTGAGTGAGTCGAGTGAGTCGAGTGAGTGAGTGAGTGAGTGAGTCATTGAGTGAGGTGAGTGAGGTGAGTGAGGTGAGTGAGTGAGGTGAGTGAGTCGAGTGAGTGAGTGAGTGAGTCATTGAGTGAGTGAGTCATTGAGTGAGGTGAGTGAGTCATTGAGTGAGTGAGTGAGTCATTGAGTGAGTGAGTGAGTCATTGAGTGAGTGAGTGAGTCATTGAGTGAGGTGAGTGAGTGAGTGAGTCATTGAGTGAGTGAGTGAGGTGAGTGAGTCATTGAGTCATTGAGTGAGTGAGTCATTGAGTGAGGTGAGTGAGGTGAGTGAGTCATTGAGTCATTGAGTGAGTGAGTCATTGAGTGAGGTGAGTGAGTGAGTCATTGAGTGAGTGAGTGAGTGAGTCATTGAGTGAGTGAGTGAGTCATTGAGTGAGTGAGTGAGTCATTGAGTGAGTGAGTGAGTCATTGAGTGAGGTGAGTGAGGTGAGTGAGTGAGTGAGTGAGTCATTGAGTGAGTGAGTGAGGTGAGTGAGTGAGGTGAGTGAGGTGAGTGAGGTGAGTGAGGTGAGTGAGTGAGTGAGTGAGTGAGTCATTGAGTGAGTGAGTGAGTCATTGAGTGAGGGAGTGAGGTGAGTGAGGGAGTGAGGTGAGTGAGGGAGTGAGTTATTGAGGTGAGTGAGTGAGTGAGTCATTGAGTGAGGGAGTGAGTCATTGAGGTGAGTGAGTGAGTCATTGAGTGAGTGAGTGAGTGAGTGAGTCATTGAGTGAGTGAGTCATTGAGTGAGGTGAGTGAGTCATTGAGTGAGTGAGTCATTGAGTGAGTGAGTGAGTCATTGAGTGAGGTGAGTGAGTGAGTGAGTCATTGAGTGAGTGAGTGAGGTGAGTGAGTCATTGAGGTGAGTGAGGTGAGTGAGTCATTGAGTCATTGAGTGAGTGAGTGAGTCATTGAGTGAGGTGAGTGAGTGAGTCATTGAGTGAGTGAGTGAGTGAGTGAGTCATTGAGTGAGTGAGTCATTGAGTGAGTGAGTGAGTCATTGAGTGAGTGAGTGAGTCATTGAGTGAGGTGAGTGAGTGAGTGAGTGAGTGAGTGAGTGAGTCATTGAGTGAGTGAGTGAGTCATTGAGTGAGGTGAGTGAGTGAGGTGAGTGAGGTGAGTGAGTGAGTGAGTGAGTCATTGAGTGAGTGAGTGAGTGAGTGAGTGAGTGAGTGAGTGAGTCATTGAGTGAGTGAGTGAGTCATTGAGTGAGGGAGTGAGGTGAGTGAGGGAGTGAGGTGAGTGAGGGAGTGAGTCATTGAGGTGAGTGAGTGAGTGAGTCATTGAGTGAGTGAGGTGAGTGAGGGAGTGAGTCATTGAGGTGAGTGAGTGAGTGAGTCATTGAGTGAGTGAGGTGAGTGAGTGAGTCATTGAGTGAGTGAGTCATTGAGTGAGTCATGTGAGTGAGTGAGTGAGTGAGTGAGAGAGTCATTGAGTGAGTGAATGAGTGAGTGAGTGAGTCATTGAGTGAGTGAGTGAGTGAGTGAGTGAGTCAGTGAGTAAGTGAGTCAGTGAATAAGTGAGTCGGTGAATAAGTGAGTCGGTGAATAAGTGAGTCGGTGAGTGAGTCGGTGAATAAGTGAGTCGGTGAATAAGTGAGTCGGTGAGTGAGTCGGTGAGTGAGTCGGTGAGTGAGTCAGTGAGTGAATCAGTAAACTGTTTTTCCTCTATAAAATGTTTTTCGAGGAAACATTCATGTTGAGGCTTTGTTCAAATCACTAACAGTAACTATGAGTCAAGTCACCTTTATTTACAAAGCGCTTTTTTACAACACAGAGTGTTTCAAAGCAGCTTTACAGAGATAACAGGAAAATAATGCAACAATGTTTGTTTGGCTGTTCAGCAGATTGATGAGCGATAGTGATGTGTGCGCACTGAGGGGAGAGAGTGTCACTTCCTAGTGCACTTCAGGTAATTAAAAGACAGGGAACATCATGACTGTGAGATATTGACCAGTGAACAGGCCGTCTGAAAGAGAGAGAGCTTTAAATCTTAAAGCAAAGAGCACAGGCTTTTTCTGTTTGGGATGAAATGATGTTTGCAGTCGCTGGCGTTTGTCTTTCCTCAGATAATCGTTTGGCTCTCGTCCTTTTGATCAAGGTTTTCCTGTTTGCCAGTTAAATGAGCAGTAATATGTGGAGGATGTGGAAATGTTGAATTGATTCGTCTGTGTTTGATTGCACGGCTGTACGGAGTCGAGTGGAGGAGGATCTCGAGGTGTTTTGTTTGTGTGTTTTCACTTTACTTCCCTGTGGGAAAACGTGCCGTCGCTCAGGATTAGCCTCATGTGCAGTGTGTCGGAAACCATGCTGAACTGATGGAATAGTTCTGTTCCCAAACCTCGCTGTCTCACACCTTCACAGAAGCCATCATAACCTTTATGTCAATATTTTAGTATTTAAGTTTAGTAGATTCACCACAGATGAATGGGGTAAAAAACACCATACTTCACCAGTTGATTGATTACATTAATAATTGCAAAAAAAATACATTAATAATTGCAAAAAAAAATTGTTACAAGTTTTTTGAAATGTTATGTTTAAATATGCAAATGAGGTGTTGTATGCATATTTAATTAGATAATGCCTCATTTGCATATTTAAACAACATTTCAAAAAAATTGTAATACAAAAATTTTTTGCAATTATTAATAATTTGCATACATTTCTAGAATAAAAATCTGAACATTGGATGAAGTCAGGTTCAAAATTCTTTATATATATATAAATCCCCATTTTCTTAGGAATAAAATGTTGTATAAAATCAGGAAAATGATATATGAACAAACCCCTCAGTAAAAACCTTCAGAATATAGATAAGAATAAATCTGTAAAGTTTGGTGTATGAAGAAGTGGAGATTTGTACTGTAATTGAAATCTACATACACAAATAGATAAAGTGCTCTAAAAGATACTGTTAAACGTGTTTTTTGGATGTTTTCTGTCCACTAGTCTGAAAAAACACTTTATAAAATGCCCAAAATCTCAAAATTAACAGATGAAAAAACACTGTTTTTGCCTGTAGTGTCTCGCCCTAATTAATGTAAGTATATTGTAACCACAATGGAACCTCATAAGCGTCTGATTTGAAATACCTACACTGGCATAATCAGATTTTAACCTTATATTAGTAAAAAAAATTATATATTGAATGAAATACAATCAACATATTTTCTGATAAATCAGCGAGATTGTGTCATTTCCTTCTCTTGAAGGATATATACCATTCAAAAGATGCTCTTCTGCTCACCAGGGCTGCAGTTATTTGATCAAAAATACAGTAAAAAATTGTGAAATATTATTGCAATGTAAATCATCAGTTTTCTATGTGAATATATATAAAGTGTAATTTATTCCTGTGATCAAAGCTGAATGTTCAGCATCATTACTCCAGTCTTCAGTGTCACATGATCCTTCAGAAATCACTCTAATATGATGATTTGATGCTCAAGAAACATTTATGTTTATTATCAGTGTTGAAAACAGTTGTGCTGCTGCTTTTTGATATGTGATGCATTTTATTTTTCCGGATTCTTGGATGGAAAGTTCAAAAGAACAGCATTTATTTGAAATAGAATCTTATCTTTTGTAACATTATAAATGTCTTTACTTTTGATCAATTTAATGCATCCTTGCTGAACAAAGTATTAATCTTACTGACCCTAAACATTTAAATGTTATTATATCTTAAAGCTTACAGGGAACATTCTTCCAACAGCATTAATAACTTCCAATAAACATTAATAACTTTCATTCAAAGTTATCTGGTCTTTGATAATGTTCTCAAAACGTTTGTCTGACCATTTTTAAATGTTACTCTGTGTTTCGGAATGTTCAGAGAACATTCAAAAGTAATAGTTGCGTCACATAATGTTTGAAGAATGATGAAATGGAATGTTTCCTCAATGTTCAAATTACTAAGAAAACAAAAGGACGTTTTGAATGTTCATAGAACATTAAGAAATAACATTTTCAAAATATTTGAGTAAATGATGATGGAATTTCTTAAAACATATTTTTGTTTGCTGGCCATGTAATAGTGCCAAACATATGCTTTCTAAACAGTCTTTGTATCAGGAGTGCACCTATGATGTCTTGAAATGCTGTCTAGATAGGGAGCTCATGGGTTTTGACAGTGTATATCACATTAGTTGTAATAGGTGCACATGCACAGATTCTGACACACAGCCCTCTCGTCTCTCGCGGTGGAGTTACTGGGTTTTAATGCTGAAGTTTCCAGATTATGTCATGCCACATCCTGTGTGTGTGTGTGTGTGTGTGTGTGTGTGTGTGTGTGTGTGTGTGTGTGTGTGTGTGTGTGTGTGTGTGTGTGTGTGTGTGTGTGTGTGTGTGTCCTGCAGGGTTGATGACTGTCATGACACACAGGAGATGTGTGAACACACAGGCGTATTGCTGGAGTCGTAGAGGGAGGTTTATTAAGAGAACTGTCCTCGTGTTCATGATAATCCTGACAAACACAGACACTTTATCAGCATGAGAGATTTACGGTCAGAAACATTACAAGCAGGGTCGAAACACATGCAAGAGAAAAACTCTAATTTGAATGAAAAAATTATTTGACACACAGACAAAAATGTATTTATCTTTTAATTAATAAATAATAATTATTATTATTATTTATTATATATAATAATATGATATAATAATTACTATAGCACAGTACAGTTTCATGGTCAGTAATGTGGCCAGTATTTATTAATGTATTTAAATTAAATAAATTAAAAAAATAATAATAATAAATATGTAAAATACAGTTTCATGGTCAGTAATAAATAATTATGGCCAGTATTATTTATTTATTTTAAATAAATAAATTCATAAGTAAAAAAAAACAAAAACAAAATAGTTCATGGTCTGTAATAAATATGTATGGACAATATTATTTATTCATTTATTTTAAATAATACTAATACTAATAATAAATATGGTTTCATGGTCCATGATAAATATTTATGGCCAGTATTATTTATTTTTTTAAATAAAACAACAACAACAGCAATAATAATAATAACAAATATGCAAAATTCTGTTTAATGGCCAGCATAATCATTCATTCATTCATTCATTCATTCATTCATTCATTCATTCATTCATTCATGCATTCATGCATTCATTCATTCATTCATTCATGCATTCATTCATTCATTCATGCATTTATTCATTCATGCATTCATTCATGCATTAATTCATTCATGCATGCATGCATTGTTAGTATTAAACATTTATGACCAGTATTATTTGTTTATTTTAAATAATAATAATAAATCTGCAAAATACAGTTTCATGGTCAGTAATGTTTTTTTTGTGTGTGTGTCCCAATTCACCTGCCATTGGTAAGTGTGGTAAAAAAAAATATATATATTTGTTGTACCCTGATTTTAAAGTAGTGATAAAACCATCACAAGGGCTGATATATTTTACCATTTTGAGATTATCATCACTGATAGCATTTGATTGTGGGTGTTTCGTACCAGACTGGATAAATAATTAACAATTAGAGCAGGAATATGAGTTACGAAAGTAATGTAGGCCTGTTTTGATGCATTTAAAGCTTATAACAAAACCAGTTCAAGAAACTTTTAATGTCTGACTTTTAATGCTTCATATCATGTCCATGTTTGTCTCTTTTACTCACTCATCCCTAAAATAGCTGAAGATGTCTTTTCTCCATCGCTAACTTTCACACATCTTCTGGCTCACACCTGATCCTCCATCAGCGCTCGCTGACTCATCGAGAGCAGATCCGGCCGAGAAACAGCCTTATTACTCGCAGATAGTGTGCGTTTCTTTTTATAAACATGTTTAGGCCCACGTGAGCCTGATAACTGGTTTTGTGAGATGACACACTCTTTGTATCGTTCTGACACGTCGCTCTTTCTTTCTCCCAATTCAAAAGTAATTGATTTGCCTCCTAAAAAAGCATGCAAAGAGTTTCATAAATGTGGTGTGTGTATATATATGCACATATATTGTCTCGGCAGGTGCATGAATGTTTGTGTGTGGCATGCGAGATGTTTCTTTATAATATTACGTGTAATGTTTAGGCTTGAACCCGTCCGCCACCTGGGGGCGTCACAATGGCAGGAATTAAACCGGCGTTGAGATGAAAACGCTCTTGTGAAGCTTGCTAACAGGTCTCACACTCCCGAGCCACACACACTCCTGCACATTTTAATACGTTTCGTCCCTCCCGAGCGAGGCAATGCAGAATAGACGGTTTGCAATTCAAATGAAAAATGCTATTTTCAACACAGAGCTGAGTTTTATATTCAGCCTCAAACCGTTTCAGCGCAGGGAAAACCAATTACATGAGCTGCTGAAAAATAATGCAAAACCTAATAAAAAATGCTAATTCATTTGGCAGGTTTGCCGCCTAAGTGGAGCTTTTCCCTGTTAAAAGATTTCTGTTTTCTCTTGTACGTTTTCCTCGTGAAGCTCTGAGACGCTGTCGCGGTTGCTGTGATTGAAATCAAACATTTGCAGGAATAATACACACGTTTCCAACACAAAGCTAGGCAACAACGTAATGTGTTTAATGCTGCATTTACAATGTGTTGGAGTCACCATAAGTGTGTATTTACATGAATGCATTTAGCAAATCATTTGTTTTAAATGATTGCATTCCCTGCGAATCACAGTCTCCGATGAGCGTCTCTCTGTGCTCTGTTTGAGCTCAGGAATGCCACATGAAATGATAAATCTATGATAGAACTTTTATTACATAGATATTTTAGTATTATCTCATCTAAAATGGACTGTTTACCCAGTTTTTGTGCATGCAATATATTGCATGTTGAAATTGTGGCGTTATCAAAGGTTAGCAATCCCAGAATGCACTATGATGATGACAATATTATTTCAAGAAGAGAGAGAGAGAGAGAGAGAGAGAGAGAGAGAGAGAGAGAGAGAGAGAGAGAGAGAGAGAGAGAGAGAAATGTGAGTATAAATGTGATTATATTTTATTCAATACTGAAAAAAAGTCTATAAATTTACTAATCTAATTACAAATGTACTATTTTACTCGAAATCGAAAGAATTTTAAAATCGAAAGAACGTTGTACACTATAAAGAACCTTTTGTGCAATGGAAAGGTTACATGGATGTGGAAAAAAATGGACATAATCCCGGAATCCAATCATAAAAAGTGAATTTGTAACATGAAATGTCCCTGAATTTGGCAAATATTTTTACAGTTTTTCTTAACATTTATCGTCATATTTTTATGTCACATTTTCACCTAAAAACAACAACAAAAAATATATTAAATAGTAAGAAAACTATGTTTTGTACAA
>CM040811.1:34455650-34478150 GCA_022829025.1 Squalius cephalus
ATCTTATGCACATGTATAGTGTAATTTTGTTGCTGAATCACCCAGAAACGCTTGCGACCGGCCGTTTGAGTGGCTCCTGTGAGCCTGATTGGTTTGGACAGTAAACTCGTCCTGGCGTCTCGCTGTCAGCGTCAGGCCTTCAGCTCTTCTACTGTTTCAGACGTCACCGCGCATCCGAGACATCAGTTCCTCTCGGCACCTTCACTCGCTCACACATTACAGGCTTGCGGGAAGAAGTAGGGAATGAGAGAGAGAGAGAGAGAGAGAGAGTTTGTGGAAGGAGGAAATAAAGTTTTCATTGCTGAGCTACTTTTGGTTAAAGTCATGAAAACAAGTTTAGGACTCGATTGCAACAAACCTGTGAAATCTCTTTCATGTTTTTTGCTTTCATTTTTCTGGATTTCATTCTTAATGGTTCAGTTAAATGTTAATAATCAAAAAGGATGTCTAATCCATTGACTTCATAAATCTTTAACAATGTAAAAATGTATCAAATTTTTAACAATGATAGAGTGCTGTGAAGTGCTTTTTCCCAAATTCCATGTTTACCATTTTTTTTAGGATTAATAATTTTTTAGGATTCTGTTTTAATGGCTTAATATAATAACTTATTAAAATGTTATCAGTAATAGAGCAATTAAATGCATTTTATTTTTTCCCCAATTCCATGTTTTCTGTTTTCATTTTCTGGATTAAATTTTATTTGTTTATTTAAATGTTAATAATCAAAAAAAAAAAAAAGATGTATAATCAATTTTAATTAGTAAAACTTCTGACTACAAGAAGTCAAAGAAATATGTTTTATTTTTTCAGAAATTCTGTATTTTTCTGGATTATTTGTTATGATTTAATACAAATCTATTATCAAAAATTACATCAAACAAATGCATAAATCTTTGACAATTTAATCTTTAAAAAAAATTGTGTAACATTTGAACAATTCCTGTCATTTTTTGGTAAAGAAAGTGCTGTAAAACAGAAGTTAACTTTTTAAAGTAAAACATGGAAGAAAAATAGTGTGATTATTCCTTAAAATTATATAATATTATTATAATATTATTGTTGTTAGTACTTTGAGACAAAAGTAATTTCTCTCACAATTTCAAGATGTCATTTTGGTGAGGAGCTTGTCGTGAAGAGCTTTATTAATTTAAATTTCATTTTTATTAATCCAAAATTGACCAAATTCCATGACATTATACAGTAAATTCCATTTGTATGACAGGATTCTGTCAGTCACTCAAAAAAAATAAGGTGTTGAACGAACTTGATTAAATTGAGGAAAACTTTTCCACGAAAATGAATTCGATTTTTCAATCAAAATCTAATTTGTTTGAAATGATTTGTTGTAATCTTGTTGTACGAACTTAAATTCATTTAGTCATTCCTGCTAGATAAAGTTTTGTCAGGTTGACTACATTTAATTTTTGCCCTGCTTAAAATCGCCAACATTATAATTTGAGCTAATTTGACTCTACAAGTTATTTCCAATGATAGAAGCTTCTAGTGTTAATTAAAACCACTTTTTACTGAGTAATATTGAATATTATATGCAGGTCTGCGAATGAGGTTTAATGCATGTATAGTGTATACTGCACAGATAAAAATGATTTTGTGGTAAAGTAAATACTACAGAAAAAAACAATGTAATTTACATGAAAAAGTTAGTTCAGGCAAGAGTTAAAAAAAAATTAAGTAAATTCTATATTAGTACTCAATTCAAGCATGTAGAAATGAAAACGTAAATATCAACGTTATAAAATTAAGTAAAATTACTCAACTTTTCTGATACTGGTGTTCCCATCATGCACTGGGCCTTGAATAATTAATGAGGTTGATTTTTCACTGTTTTCCAGCTGTTTTACACTGTTTCATCATTGCTTTTGTTGTTAGGATTAGGAATGTGCCATTTTGTGACATTTGGAGTTCATTTTCTACTCAAAATGACACATTCACACACAAAAACGATCCATCAAATGTTACCGTCATTGTGTATTGAGGTCTCTGCGTTCACATGGCGCTTAACATCTGATATGTAGATATGCTGTCGTATATAATATCTATTGTATTAGTTACTTAGGTATTTTTAAGTAAAGCATATACTTTAAAAGTGTGGCTTAATTCAATACTATATTGTTTAAGTGAAATGTATTGCAAAGGAAACTTCAACTAAATAAATATTACTCAACCTTTTACTAGCAGTTAAAATTACTTATTTTCTTTGTTACTTTCACTTAACTTAGTTAAGTAAAGTTTACTTAATTCCATTTGTGAAATTTACTTAAAAAATATGCGTGTGAAATTTACTTAAAAAATATTCGTGCAAAAACTTGCCAAAGAATTTAAGAAATTAGGTAAATTTTACTTGTTTAAAAAATTGTTTTTTTTCAGTGTGAGTGCCCACAGCCCTAAACTAAACACAGTCGCCACTCTTCTGCATAATGGTAACCACAAAATTCAAAAACATTACAGAAAGTCCTCTAAGTTTCTAACATAACTGAACAGGGTCGAAGTGGGGCCACTTTTCAGCCCGGGAGTTTCAGGCCCAAGACCGGCCCACTTTTTCCATGGTGGAATTCCAAATTAGCACTTTTTCCAAATTGGATAAATAAAGCAACAGTTCAGCTCTTACTATTGTGTAGTTTGTATTAATACCATGGTTCAACAAATAATGTAAAGGTTAAATAATAATTCACTTAGACTTTATAACACGCAATTGCGACTTTATTTCACACAGTTCTGACTTTATATCTCGCAATTCTGACTTTATATCTCGCAATTCTGACTTTATAAGAAGCAATTGCGACTTTATTTCACACAATTCTGACTCTATATCTCGCAATTCTGACTTTATTTCACGCAATTCTGACTTTATATCTCGCAATTCTGAGAAATAAAGTCAGAATTGCGAGATGTAAACTCGCAATTGTGAGATAAAAAGTCGCAATTATCTTTTAAAATGTTTTATTCTATGGCGGAAACAAGCTTCCATACCTCCTGGCCTCTTCTCCTCCCATCCTCCCTGACGCGCACCGTTACGGTAGGGCCGGCCCAGCTATCGGTAGGCGGTGCCGCGGTAGCCTACCTGAGAAAACGTTTTGGAAAAGACGGACTATGGACCCAACCAACTCTATAGGAGGGGAGGGGAGAACTCCCTCACATGGTACAACCCATGCAGAGGCTGCGCGCTGCGGTGTCAGAATGCGGAACGTGTGTATCCTAATGTAACTAACGTGACAAATGTGAAAAAAAAAAATATTTAAAAAAAAAAAAAATTTCCTCGACCGGCCCAAAAGTAAAGCGGCCCACTGGGAATTCTCCCGATTCTCTCGATTACCAACCCCGGGCCTGTAACTGAATATTAAACACTAACATTAACATCTTTCCATTTACAGAAAAACACATAAAATAAAACTTTAATCCCGAAATGTACCCTCCTAATGCAGTCCCTTGCAAAGCATGCTGGGAACTACAGATCCACTGCCCAGTTAGTTGTCAACAAAAATGATTCATGTAGTTTTCACACAAATTAAGTAAGTAAACTTCAGTTTGAAATATATTAGGTTGATTGAACACAATTAAGTTGTGACAAAATATTAAACAATTGTGTTACTTTTGCTTATTTTAATTAATTAAATTTAACAAGAGGCAAAAATTCATTTTTTGAGTGAGTGTTTTCCACATCGCAGGGCTTAGAAACCCATGTGTTTTTTCCCTCATTTAAGCGGTTTGTTGCAAGCGCTGCTGGTCACATGTGACAGTAAACCAGCTTGACCAGTGAGCGTCCAAGGACTCAATCAGTGATAGCGGTTTGAAGTGGCAATTCATAAAAAAAAAAAACATGATTAATACGTGATTAATATCTACTTGACTTAAAGTGTAGTTTGGATAATGTGTTCTCAGAGCTGAAATCAAGTGATCGTGTCTCTATGAAAGAGTGCAGATGGCTGTAATCTGTAATAGAGTTACAAGGTTTAATCAGTTTCGAGAGCGGCGGGTAAATGCCATGGAAGTGACCTTTCCCAGCCGGAATATTTTGACTGGAGGCTTGGACTGTTTGGTCTGTGTGAGAGGGTCTGGTAACTGTGTCTCTGTTTGCCACGCTTTGAGATTTGATGAAGCGTAAAGGTCAGAAGATGTTTGCGATTTCGCACATTTGCATGGGATACTTGAAGATCCTTTGAACTCAATCAGCGAGTCCTTCAGAGGATTTTTTCCCCCTAGTTTCGCTCTCATATTCCTCCTCATTTCACTGCGCTCCTGTGATTCTGACCTTGGCTTTTCTTCAAGTCCACTGAAGCGACACAAGTGAAAAGAAACACGTCTGCGCCGTCGGTTAGTGCTTGTTCGGTCTCTTATAACCGTAGGGTTTAAATGTGACCTGTTAAAAAGACTGTGGAGTGATTGGCTGATCTTGAGGAAGGACTAAACTGATTGAATCCTCTGAGGAATGCTGGGTAATCTTGTGCCAAGTGTTTTACTGAGTAGAACTGCAATGTATTTTTATAAACATAGCAACACTTCACATATAATCAAATTGCTTTCTGAGTTATAAGGGTTTCTTTCTTTTTTGTGTATGTGTGTTATAGTGGAATTATTTGTGATATTGCATGAGTGTCTATTTGATCTAAGTTGCAAATCAGATAAAAACAATTTAACTGGCTTGAATATCGGATCTATTTGGAGGAAATCTGAATAATGTTGGTCACGTTTTCTCAGCAGGGTCTTTAGATGGTAAATTCCCATCTTTGTGGATCAGCATGACATTGAAAAAAAGTAAATTAACTGGGAAATTGATGAAAACTATAATGATATCTAAAATAACACTGATTCAGCGCTAAGTAGAGCATTCGAATTAGCAAAAAAAAATCAGTAACACTTTATTTTACAGTGTCATTGTTACATGTTACATGTAATTACTATAGTAATAACTATAAATTATGCATAATTACATGCAACTAACCCTAAACCAAACCCTCATCCTAATCCTAACCCTATAGTAAGTACATGCAGTTAATTATTATTACTCAGTACTTAAATGTATAATTACACTGTAATACTGACACCTTAAAGCTACACTGTGTAATTTTTTAAGTTGATTCTTAGCAAAAAACACTTTGTTCTTTCAAAATGATATGTGCTCATTAAAGGGTTAGTTCGCCCATTTAAGACATGAAGTTGTATGCAATCCTTACCAGCACTATAGTGCATACACACTGACCCACTCTGTGGTCACCTCCCTGGTCAGAGTTCTGGCCGCTCGAAGTTTTTCAAGAAAGTATTCCCGGTTAGTTTCCGGGGCCTCAAAACTGTGCGTTTTTACGTGAAAAAATTATATGCATTTCAAAGCTTGATTAATTTACATCACAAAAAACACTCCGGGCAAAATTCATACCTCAGTTTTAATCGGCACTATTTTCTTTCCATTTCTATCAATCCGCGCTGCTGTCAACGTCAACAGTGCACACGTTCCGATGTGCCGGGATCACCGTTCAGATTCCATCGTTATATCCCTATATACTGTTTTAATATTAGACCTCTTTTCACGTGGTTTCCACTGGAGTCTAAACATCAGCTTGTTTACCGTACAGTTTAGACATGGGATTATAAAGTTAGTAAATAGAGCTTACCTGTGATACTGGTACAGCAAAACTCTTTAAAATCTTTTTTTTTATTTTTCCTCCTTGGTTGGGGATGTAATCGTCTTCGCTGAAGTGAGCACTGCACACACGAAAATCCTTTATTCTGGATATTTTAGCTCCCGCAGAGTAGCCGATGGCAACCAGCCAAAGCTGTCTTATAGCTATATCCGAAACAGGAAAACGATGGAATCTGAACGGTGATCCCGGCACTTTCTTGTGGTCACAACCTGGGAATTTACAAGTTCGCACCATTGTTAATTTTTTACTTTTTAAGTCGTTGTCATTCGATTGTGTAAACACTATGGAACAGCTGATCGGAACGTGTGCACTGTTGACGTTGACAGCAGCGCGGATTGATAGAAATGGAAAGAAAATAGTGCCGATTAAAACTGAGGTATGAATTTTGCCCGGAGTGTTTTTTGTGATGTAAATTAATCAAGCTTTGAAACGCATATAATTTTTTCACGTAAAAACGCACAGTTTTGAGGCCCCGGAAACTAACCGGGAATACTTTCTTGAAAAACTTTGAG
The DNA here is from genome assembly GCA_022829025.1 of Squalius cephalus. NCBI lineage: Eukaryota > Metazoa > Chordata > Actinopteri > Cypriniformes > Leuciscidae > Squalius > Squalius cephalus. The sequence goes on from CM040811.1 coordinate 34,461,823, forward strand.
CGGCCAGAACTCTGACCAGGGAGGTGACCACAGAGTGGGTCAGTGTGTATGCACTATAGTGCTGGTAAGGATTGCATACAACTTCATGTCTTAAATGGGCGAACTAACCCTTTAATGTGTAATCACGTCCACCAACTAATCAAGTATTCTCATAAGTGTATAATCTGCCATTTATAATACATATGAGCGAGTTGCTCGAATGGCGGAAGCCATGTTGCGCCTCCATCTTGAAAATGCATTAGCCAAAGAGGGACATACCTGGAAATTCAAGCTTCGCCTTTCACGTTTTTACACTCAGTGGCAGCGTGATGAATGCGAGGGGGAGATTACTCGCGACTGCCGGCAGATTTGAAATAATACGGCCACCGTAGGAGTTAAAACGCCCTTGGCATGGGAGGGGCTGGAAAGTAATATTCAGTTGGTAGTCATAAACAATTTCACCGCTAGATGGGAGAAAATCCTACACAGTGTAGCTTTAAAATAAAGTGTAACCAAAAATTCTTTACAAATATAGATTTGAGTGGCCATGATCTGTAAGTGAAGAGAGGAAAACATCAACAGATCCTGGTCAACATTGCAGACAATAGCGAAGTTTTCCATTTAAAGTTGCAAATTTAACTTATGCATAAAATTGTAATATTGCATAAATCATTTGTGAATGAAGCAGCGTTTCCATCCCATGTGTATCCCATGTGTTCAAGAGAACAAAACGGTCACTTCCTAGGTAATTGGTGCAAAATATCAGTAATAAAAGTGTAAGTTTCTGCAATCGGGCTCTTTTCCCCTCCATCATAAATAACTCGGGCGTTTCAGAACCAACATTAGAGATGCTGCGATGCCATTGGTCCACTGGTTACTCCAGTTATCCAATCACAGCCTCTGCTGAGGAAAATTCACATGTGGTTTTGAGGGATGTTTCTATCATTATTATTATTATTAAGTCACATTAACTCATCTTTACTTCTTTGTGTTTTCCAGATGCGCTTCGGACTGGTGGCCACACCTCGTCCCTGAACGCCCGACGGGAGGAATCCGCCATCGCTTGACTCGCTATCGTGACTGAACACAAACCGTTGCATTTCAACACCAACCCGCCGTTTATCCCCTCAGTCTCTTCAACCCTCTCCATGGCTAATCTTCTGAGTTACGTGTTGTTCCTGGTTCTCCGAACGTATGCCGCTCCTCCAGAGTTCATCCAAGCGACTCCGGCCCCGGAAAACCCTGGAAACGAGACTGTCACCCCTTCTTTGATCCCGCCTCCAGGAACCAGCAAACACACTCCTCACAGCATCATCATCGGCGTCCGGAAAGGAGGAACGAGAGCGTTGCTGGAAATGCTGGATATTCATCCGGAAGTGGCAGCGGCCGCCACTGAAGTCCACTTCTTCGACTGGGACGAGAACTACGCCAAAGGCTTCGATTGGTATCGCGAGCAAATGCCGTATTCGTTCCCGCATCAGATCACGGTGGAGAAGACGCCGGGGTATTTCACGTCTCCGGTTGCTCCCGCGCGGATTCACAGCATGAACTCGTCCATCAGACTCTTGCTGATCCTCAGAGACCCTACGGAGAGAGTCATCTCGGATTACACGCAAGTCTACTTCAACCGGCTGGAGAACCACAAGCCCGTTCAGGCCATCGAGAACATGCTGGTGAAGAACGGCGCGCTGAACACGCGCTACAAAGCGATCCAGCGAAGCCTCTACGACGTGCACATGAGGAACTGGCTCCAGCACTTTCCCCTGGAGCAGATTCACATCGTGGACGGAGACACGCTGATCCACGACCCGCTGCCGGAGCTCCAGCGAGTCGAGCGATTCCTCGATCTCCCGCCTCGGATCGTGGCGTCCAACTTCTACTTCAACCAAACCAAAGGCTTCTATTGCATTCGTAGCGATGGACACGAGCGATGCCTTCACGAGTCTAAAGGACGTCCTCATCCTCCGGTTAACAACTCTGTTCTCCGTCAGCTGCGTTTGTATTTACGCCAACACAATCTGAACTTCTACCGGCTTATAGGACGGAGCTTTAACTGGCAGTAGTGGGCGGAGCTAGAACTCGCATTCCGACCAATCAGAGTGGCCGAGTTGCTGATTGACAGCTGTACAAACTCCTCCCCCTCAGCCTTTGCTCATGAGAACGATCACGAACAATCTGACGAATATGATATTAAAACAGTGACTGTGAGGGGAAGATCTTTGCTGTCGAGTGTCTTTGTCGAGACGAATCTGGTTCTCTGTTCGTTTGATATTCTTGTACTTGATGATAATAAATGGTTTTGCTTCCTGAATATTGTGTCCGTTTCTTTAACACATGCATTGAGATGGTCAGTACAAGCTCTAATACTAAACTCTCAAACTAAAGCTGAACTGACTGAGTACAGAAACCACGACTGGCTCGTCTTTTATCCCTGAAACGCTTGATTCTGTGACAGAGACTGTCTAAATGTAAATTACTCTTATTCTTAATACATTTGGCTGTACTTGCCCAATAAATTAATGCACATAATATGTTGATTCAAGTTTAAATTATTTTATTATGCGAGAAGAAAGAGTTTAAAATGATACGAGACACTGACACTCAATTATAGTTTAGTGTCATACTATACACAATTATATGTAGGTAAAATAACATTTTGCATTTGGGGGCTCATTGTGTAAATATATTAATGATTGTATCAATAATTTTAATATCTGGTATTTATAAGCACACCACAATAAATATAAATACATGATGCTGCAGTAATAATTATAAAAAAAAAAAAAAAAAAAAATGATATATATATATATATATATATTTTTTTTTTTTATTATTATTTATTTATTTATTTTTGCTTTTATTTTAGTTTTCAGTTTAAATTTTTACTACTTTTGTTATATGCTTCTCTCACGTTTATTACTTTTAGGTTGTTAAAAATATTTTTAACTGGTTTTAATAAATTTTTATTTGTTTTATTTTTAATTCAGTTTTAGTATTATTATTATGAGTTAATCATTTTAGTTCTTTTCTCTAAATTCTCACTTTTGTCTCGCTGTTGTGAGTTTATATCTCGCAATTCTGGCTTTAGTTCTCGCAATTCTCACTTTTTCTTCAACTTAAATATTTCAAATAACACTTAAATATTGCTCCATTTTAATTTGTATTCATCTAATATTTATTCTATTTCAGCTTTATTTCAATTAACACAAATGTTTTTTAATAGTTTTAGTTAATAGTTAACCCCTGCAGTGCAGAATATATTGTCAGAATTGTTGTTGCCCAAAGGTAAAAGGTTTCGAGTGTCCTTTACTAAGTGCTAATGGCAATTTCAGCAGAACTTTTAATTGTTTGCTTGTAACAAACTCCCGACGGTCGGAGACACAAACTCTGAATCTGAACCTGAAACTTGTCCTGAGAGTCAGCAGTTACACTGGAGATTAAGACCGTGGATTACCAGAGTTGGAGAGATCAGGAAATTGGAGTAAGAAAACAGCATCCGCTCTTTATCTTCTTCATCATCCCTTCCCTTCTCCTCTAACATCCTATCGCTGTTTCCAATCTCCACTTCCTTCTAACTCATCATCTTCCCGTTTTCCTGATGTTTGAACCCCGCAGTTTAGCGTGTGTGTGTGCAGCAGTTTAGCATGCGTGTGTGTGCAGCAGGTTAGCGTGTGTGTGTGCAGCAGTTTAGCATGCGTGTGTGTGTGCAGCAGGTTAGCGTGTGTGTTTGTGTGTGTGTGCAGCAGTTTAGTGTGTGTGTGTGTGTGTGTGCAGCAGGTTAGCGTGTGTGTTTGTGTGTGCAGCAGTTTAGTGTGTGTGTGTGTGTGTGCAGCAGTTTAGTGTGTGTGTGTGTGTGTGTGTGCAGCAGTTTAGTGTGTGTGTGTGTGTGTGTGTGCAGCAGTTTAGCATGTGTGTGTGTGTGTGCAGCAGTTTAGCATGCGTGTGTGTGTGCAGCAGTTTAGCATGCGTGTGTGTGTGCAGCAGGTTAGCGTGTGTGTTTGTGTGTGCAGCAGTTTAGTGTGTGTGTGTGTGTGTGTGTGTGTGTGTGTGTGTGTGTGCGCAGCAGTTTAGTGTGTGTGTGTGTGTGTGTGTGTGTGCAGCAGTTTAGCATGCGTGTGTGTGTGTGCAGCAGTTTAGCATGTGTGTGTGTGTGTGCAGCAGTTTAGCATGTGTGTGTGTGTGCAGCAGTTTAGCATGCGTGTGTGTGTGTGCAGCAGTTTAGCATGCGTGTGTGTGTGTGCAGCAGTTTAGCATGCGTGTGTGTGTGCAGCAGTTTAGCATGTGTGTGTGTGTGCAGCAGTTTAGCGTGTGTGTGCAGCAGTTTAGCGTGTGTGTGTGCAGCAGTTTTGTGTGTGTGTGTGTGTGCAGCAGTTTAGCATGCGTGTGTGTGTGTGTGCAGCAGTTTAGCATGTGTGTGTGTGTGTGTGTGCAGCAGTTTAGCGTGTGTGTGCAGCAGTTTAGCATGTGTGTGTGCAGCAGTTTAGTGTGTGTGTGTGTGCAGCAGTTTAGCATGCGTGTGTGTGTGTGCAGCAGTTTAGCATGTGTGTGTGTGTGCAGCAGTTTAGCATGCGTGTGTGTGTGTGCAGCAGTTTAGCATGCGTGTGTGTGTGTGTGCAGCAGTTTAGCATGCGTGTGTGTGTGCAGCAGTTTAGCATGTGTGTGTGTGTGCAGCAGTTTAGCGTGTGTGTGCAGCAGTTTAGCGTGTGTGTGTGCAGCAGTTTTGTGTGTGTGTGTGTGTGCAGCAGTTTAGCATGCGTGTGTGTGTGTGCAGCAGTTTAGCATGTGTGTGTGTGTGTGTGTGCAGCAGTTTAGCGTGTGTGTGCAGCAGTTTAGCATGTGTGTGTGTGTGCAGCAGTTTAGCATGTGTGTGTGTGTGCAGCAGTTTAGCATGTGTGTGTGTGTGCAGCAGTTTAGCGTGTGTGTGCAGCAGTTTAGCGTGTGTGTGTGCAGCAGTTTTGTGTGTGTGTGTGTGTGCAGCAGTTTAGCATGCGTGTGTGTGTGTGCAGCAGTTTAGCATGTGTGTGTGTGTGTGTGTGTGCAGCAGTTTAGCGTGTGTGTGCAGCAGTTTAGCATGTGTGTGCAGCAGTTTAGTGTGTGTGTGTGTGCAGCAGTTTAGCATGCGTGTGTGTGTGCAGCAGTTTAGCATGTGTGTGTGTGTGTGCAGCAGTTTAGCATGTGTGTGTGTGTGTGTGCAGCAGTTTAGCATGCGTGTGTGTGCAGCAGTTTAGTGTGTGTGCAGCAGTTTAGCATGCGTGTGTGTGTGCAGCAGTTTAGCGTGTGTGTGTGTGTGTGCAGCAGTTTAGCATGTGTGTGTGTGCAGCAGTTTAGCATGTGTGTGTGTGCAGCAGTTTAGCATGTGTGTGTGCAGCAGTTAAGTGTGTGTGTGCAGCAGTTTAGCATGCGTGTGTGTGCAGTAGTTTAGTGTGTGTGTGTGTGTGTGTGTGTGTGTGCAGCAGTTTAGCATGCGTGTGTGTGTGTGTGTGTGCGCAGCAGTTTACCATGCGAGTGTGTGTGTGCAGCAGTTTAGCATGCGTGTGTGTGCAGCAGTTTAGCATGTGTGTGTGTGTGTGTGTGTGTGCAGCAGTTTAGCATGCGTGTGTGTGTGTGTGTGTGTGTGTGTTTGTGTGCAGCAGTTTAGCATGTGTGTGTGTGTGTGTGTGTGTGTGTGTGTGTGTGTGTGTGCTGTGGTCGAGTGTAACTCACTAATGACTCGTGACATGGATAAATCCTGCGATCCTGAACTCTTCACGTCACATCAAGCCTCTGAACACTGCTGACCTCAGCGCAGCTTCAGTGATATTTCTACCCGCCGATATTCATGAATAATCGTGATTTTGAAGTGAATGTTAAGAACTTCATATTCATATGCAGGGAGACGAAGCGCTGAATCCCATCAATTCTGAGCTTTAATATGTTCTCTTGAGCTTTAAAGGCTTTGAAGGTTCATCTGGAATGTAATTTCACATGCTTGACTCATGTTTAGTAGGTTTAGGTTCTTGGTTTTAATTTATTTTTAATTTAGTTTCACTTCAGTTCTTGATTTTGCTGCGTTCTCGTTATGGTTGCTCTTAAGTGTATGTAAGGTTGTATCTGCCATGGAATGAAAATAAAAATGAAAAGATAATTGCAACTCTGACCTTTTTCTTGCAGTTGTGAGTTTATATCTTGCAACTCTGACTTTTCTCACAATTTAGACTTTTTTCTCGCAAATGTGAGTTTATATTGCAATTCTGACTGTTCTCGCAAATCAACGTTTTTTTCTCGCAATTCTGACTGTTCTCGCAAATCAACGTTTTTTTCTCGCAATTCTGACTGTTCTCGCAAATCAGTTTTTTTCTGGAAATTCTGACTGTTCTCGCAAATCAACGTTTTTTTCTGGCAATTCTGACTGTTCTCGCAAATCAACGTTTTTTTCTCGCAATTCTGACTTTTCTCGCAAATCAGTTTTTTTCTCACAATTCTGACTTTTTTCTCACAAATCATTTTTTTTCTCGCAATTCTGACTTTTCTCGCAAATCAACATTTTTTTCTGGCAATTCTGACTGTTCTCGCAAATCAACGTTTTTTTCTGGCAATTCTGACTGTTCTCGCAAATCAACGTTTTTTTCTCGCAATTCTGACTTTTCTCGCAAATCAGTTTTTTTCTCGCAATTCTGACTGCTCTCGCAAATCAACGTTTTTTTCTCACAATTCTGACTTTTTTCTCACAAATCATTTTTTTCTCGCAATTCTGACTTTTCTCGCAAATCCGTTTTTTTCTCGCAATACTGAATTTTCTCACAAATCCGTTTTTTTCTCGCAATTCTGACTTTTCTCGTAATTGTGACTTTTTTTACTTTTTAATAATTCTGACTTTATAACATGCAATCGCAACTTTATATGATGCAATTCTGACTTTATAACTTGCAATTGCTAGTTTATTTAGTTTAGTCGTGAGATAAGTCGCAATTACCTTTTTTTTAATTCAGTGGCGTAAACAAGCGTCCACATCTGTGTGTTCTGTGTACAACACTATGAAGGCCTCACTGAATCTGCAGCTCACGGGTACAAGTAGAAGCTCGCAGAACATTCCCAGCTTACAAGTTGTAGTTACGAGCTCTACGAGGATGTGAACGTTTTTACAAGCTGAAATCTGATAATTACAGTAATTACGGCATGGGGTGAGCGCACCTTTTTAGTACTTCAACTTACGCTCAGTATGCATTAAATACCCAGGATGATATTGACAACAGGCACTGAATACTGTATCCCACAAAGCAATGTGCTTTCCTTGACCCTTCACTTCCAGTGTAATGAATAATTCAGAATATCAGCTGTGATTTTTCATACACTGTCATAATTTAGTCAAACTGCTAAAAGTTTGAAGAAAATCAAAAGTAAAGCAAATTTTTATTTCCAAAATGAATGCCGAATGCCATATACACTACCATTCAAAAGTTTGAGATCAGTTTGATTTTTTAAATATTTTTTGGAAAGAAATTAATACTTTTATTCGGCAAGGACGCATTAAATCAAAAGTGACAGTAAAGACATAATGTTACAAAAGATTCTATTTAAAATAAATGCTGTTCTTTTGAGCTTTCTATGCATTAAATAATCCTGAAAAAAATATAATGTATCACCATTTCCACAAAATATGAGTGTTTTCAACATTGATAATAATCATAAATGTTTCTTGATCATCAAATCATCATATTAGAGTGATTTCTGAAGGATCATGTGAGACTGAAGACTGGAGTAATGATGCTGAACATTCAGCTTTGATCACAGGAATAAATTACACTTTACTGTATATCCACATAGAAAACAGATGATTACCTATTATAATAATAGTTCACAATTACTGTATTTGGTTTTTTTATGCAGCCTTGGTGCGCAGAAGAGACTTCTTTCAAAAGCATTAAAAAATCTTACCGACCTCAATCTTTTGAACGGAATTATAATTAAATATGCACTGTGATTATATGTGATAACCTTATATAGCAGAAACATTTATCACTGCATTTGCTTAGTATTTCAGAAATAGCATACAGTATATATGTAGTGCACTAGTATCAGATGGTGTTTTGCTGTGTTTGAGTCACAGAGACGTGATCTCAGGACGGATGTGTGAGTGAAATCTGTCAGGAAATACTGACTTTTTCTGCAAGTTAAAAATATCACTTATAGCACCAGATGAGCAGCAGAAAGCGCTCTCTCTCTCTCTCTCTCTCTCTCTCTCTCTCTCTCTCTCTCTCTCTCTCTCTCTCTCTGTCTCTCTCTCTCTCTCTCTCTCTCTCTCTCTGTCTCTCTCTCTCTTCTCTCTCTCTCTCTCTCTCTCTCTCTCTCTCTCTCTCTCTCTCTTTCTCTCTCTCTCTCTCTCTCTCTCTCTCTTTCTCTCTCTCTCTCTCGACAGTGACCCTGTGACCCCTGGCGTGACCCCTGGCGTGACCCCTGGCGTGACCCGTCTGATCCAGTGTGTGTTTCACGATCACTCGGCTGGAAGTGAACACACTCGTCGTCAGCACAGAGGGACAATGCTCAGGTCAAACACTCGGCTTTTACAGGCTTATTGACACACACACTAGACTCTAGTGTTTTCTAGACACTCTTTGTGATTTCAATCCTGTCTGAATCAAACAGCTCTGCAAAACATCTTATCAAACCATGTGAAATAACAGGTGCTGCATCCCATCCGACGAGAAAAGAAGATTGTATAATATTCTGTTTATTTCTTGTGCAGCTGTTACGATTGTTTTATACACTGTAAAATCCAACAGTGATTCTAACTAACACTTTTTAGTTAACTTTACTTAATGTCTTAACTTAAAGGGATAGTTCGGCCAAAAATGATATTTAACCCATGATTTACTCACCCTCAAGCCGTTCGAGATGCATATGTCAATCATTTTTTAGACTAACACATTTTCAGTTATTTTAGAAAATGTCTTAGATCTTTCAGTGGTTATAATGTCGAGTTATGGGGTCCACCTTCTTCAAGTCCCAAAATGTGCATGCATCCTTCACAAAAGTAATCCATCCGGCTCCAGGGGGATAAACGAAGGCCTTCTGAGGGTAATCCGTGCGGTTTTGTCGTAAAAATATACATATTTAAAACTTTATAAATGAAAATATCTTGCTTCCGGTAACGGTCGACGCGCGTTCACGGGAGATGGATGCCGGTGTATGACGTAGGACGTAGCGTAGAAGCGTCGTGACGTAGAATGAACGCGACAGCGCAGCCAGAGAGCAGAGCAAAACAAAACTCCACTCAGGATTTCTGTGAAGAGTTATTTGATTTAGCTATACTTAAGTTTTTTATTAGGCTTAAAATGGTTCGGGCCTGCATCTACCCTGGATGCTTAAACTTATTTAAAACTGTAAGGTTACGCGCGCGGGCGTCAAAGGAAGATGCACCAGTAGCATTTCACAGATTCTACGTCACGACGCTTCCTACGCTACGTCCTACGTCATACGCCAGCATCCATCTCCCGTGAACGCGCGTCGACCGTTGCCAGAAGCAAGATATTTTCATTTATAAAGTTTTAAATATGTATATTTTTATGACAAAACCGCACGGATTACCCTCAGAAGGCCTTCGTTTATCCCCCTGGAGCCGGATGGAGTACTTTTGTGAAGGATGCATGCACATTTTGGGACTTGAAGAAGGTGGACCCCATAACTTCACATTATAACCACTGAAAGATCTAAGACATTTTCTAAAATAACTGAAAATGTGTTCGTCTGAAAAATGATTGACATATGCATCTCAAACGGCTTGAGGGTCAGTAAATCATCGGTTAAATATCCTTTTTGGCCGAACTATCCCTTTAATTGTAAAAATTTAGTAATCTGCACTATTCACATACTATGTTTTTGTTTACTAAGAAAACCCAAGTTAAGATGAATTGATTAGTTTGAGTGTGGTTATTGAGGCGGGGAAAATCTTAATGGACGTTTCACTCATTTCCTCCACTTTTGCAGTTATTTTTCTCTGTTTGCATTCACTCATTTCCCAAAGTCTTCTTGAATGTTGAAATTTGAATAAAACTGAAAAATTTGAGAGAACATCACATAAGCTGACTTCATAAATTGATGCTGATTTTCCTAAAATGTTTTAGTCATCATTATGGTGATTAGTGTTCCCTTTGGTTGGGCACTTGGAACTTCATTTATACTTTTGTAATTCTCTTCCCATTGATGCAACAAGAAATCAGTTATTCGGTTTCAAAGGAAGAGAAGTGTGTATATATATGAATGAATGAATGATGTATAACATAACTATATTTCAGGTCAATTAATGATCTTTTATAATTTTGTTGCTAACACTTATGTCCTACACACCTTGTGAAACTTTTAATTGTGTTGATATAATCCCTCTATATTTGTGACAATCTTGTAACTGATCATGCTTGAGTCACACAGACTTCAACATTCAGCATGCAAAACACAACAATGGTAACAATTATATTTTATTTAAAGTAAATGATCAAGTACTCTCTACAGTTCTTTTTTAGTTACTAGAACTCTAGTGTAAGTGAACTATACGAACTAAGCATTTGTCAGTACCACATACTATTCCTATTTCACTTTACTTGTTTTTTTTAGGCAATCGGTTTGCATGCTTTATTTAAGTAAGTCCAACTAATTAGATTTTACAGTGTAGTTTTATATTTTGTATTTTAATTGGTATATAGTAAAAAAAAAAAAAAGAAATTCTCATTACATTCATGATATTTTTATTTATATTTATGAATATTCTGTTTATTTCTTATGCATCTGGCATGATAATTTCATAATTATTTTTACATACTTTTTTTATGGAAAGCACTTTAATTTAACATTGTGAATAATATGTGCTTTATAAATAAACTTGCCTTTTCTTGCCTCTAATATGCTTAGAATTGTAGCATACATAATCAGAGTTAATTTTATGGTGAATTTTGCCAAGGATAAAACCGAAATTACTGACAGAAACAATTTCTAATAAATTTACATTTTATACAGTCTAAACGTTACAGTCTAAATCATTCTAATATGATGATTTGATGCTCAAGAAACATTTATGATTATTATCAATGTTAAAAAGCACTCATATTTTTGTGAAAACCATGATACATTAGATTTTTCAGGATTCTCTGATTAATAGAAAGTTCAAAAGAACAACATTATACATTTATTTACTGTCACTTTTGATCAATGTAATGCATCCTTGATGAATATAAGTAATATTTTTTTCCAAAAGACCCATAACCTTTGAACGGTATATATATATATATAAATCTGGATAATCATATGCACTTGAATAAAATCAACAGCAATCTCAATCCCATCCTCATCAGGAGACAATAATGATTTAAGAAAGCAAATGGTGTCTAGTGCTTTAAAGATGAGGAAGATGCTCAGACTTTCTTCTTCTCCTCCTCTGTTGCTCTTATTATTTTTCATTTTTCATGTTTTATTACGAGCGTTGAGTGTTTTAACGAGGACCTGTCGCTGACCTGTTCACATTAATGCTGTTCATTAGAAAGATCAGAGATATTTAGTTCGCTTTCTTCCGTTTTCTATCATATTCTCCTTCAGTCTTTTGGGCTTTAAATTTCTTACAAGCAGATTTCTGCGGTGAACCCCGAGCTCTACATAGAACGGCTTTTCATTGGTCTGCATTAATTATTAACATGTTTGTTGATTTATTTTTTATAGCTCACAGCAGAGAACTGACTTTTGATGTGATCCGGAGAGCCGGAGCTCGAGTTCAGGGAAACATTTGCATGCAAACATTTCTAGATCTGAGAGTCAAAACTAACTTTTAATGAACTGATCTGTTCAGATTTGATCCTGTGAAACACACACATGCTAAACAACTGGAGCAAGTGCTTATATTCCCATCATTTAAAGACCAAAATTATGCATTTATATTCTTTATCTCACTGCCTGTCCATGAAAAGTTCATCACACCAAGGGAGTCTTTGGGGGAAACTATTAGTATTATTAATTCATATTTTGTCTATATTGTTTTTAGATTTGTATTTATTTCCAGATAATAATATTAGTGCTTCAACACTAAAATTGTTTGTTTATTTGAAGTATTTCCAAATAATATTTATATTTTATTTTAGCTTCATTTCATTTAACAGAAATAATTGTAATAGTTTCAGGGTTTTTATCTTAACTCATGTTTTCTTCATAATATTATGAAGAACTGATCACCGAATTTGCCAGTTTCCCAGGTTAAACGTCTAATCTAATCTTTGTAAAATGCGTAGTTTTGTTTGAGGCATTTATTTCGCACTTTGTTTTCTGAGAGAGTCTGATGGCAATGTCTACACACATTGTTCGCTAAGTTGCACACAGAGAGAAATGAAATGAAAGTTTTCCCATGTCATGTCTGTTAGTGTGGTGTCAGTTCCAGTCGATGCATGTAAACACCAGATAAAGACCAAATGAACTGCGCTCAGTTATTGTACATCTCAGATGTGAGGGTCAGCTCTATTCAGCTGGTTCTTGGCCTGAATAAAAACTCAAATGTCTGACTAACGCTCTTCAGTCGTCCAGTAAAGATATCTCAACGCCTTTAAAACCAGGTCATATTCACTGCGGCCTATTTTAAGACCAGAAAGATTTGATTTTGATCACACTTAAGCACATTTACCATTCTAAGTCTTTGTTTAATGCCAAAAAAAAATTTATACATCATGATATGCATATTTTGTATCTGATGAAAACCGAATAAAATTATTTAATAATGTATTTACATATCATGATAATTTTATTCTGGCTTTAATTTATCCTATAAATAATCATTTTGTTATTGTATTTTTACTGGAATATAGTAAAAAAAAAATACTGCATTAAAATAATGAGATTTTTGCATGGAAATGTTTTTAATTGCTATCAAATTAATGTCAAAATACACAAATAAAAATCTGATGATAACAATAAAATTATTAATTTATGTATTTATACATCATCATGGTATTTGTTTGTTCTGGCTTTAATTTATCCTATAATTAATCATTACATAATTGTATTTTTACTGGAATATAGTGCAAAAAAAAAAAAAAATCTCATTACATTAATGATAATTTGCATGGAAATGTTCTTAATTGTTATCAAAATGTCAAAATGCATTTCTTTCTTTTTTCTTTTTTGTTCAGACTTTAATTTATCCAATAATTAATCATAGCATTAATTGCATTTTACTCCAGGAATAAAGTACAAAAGAAGTATACAATAACTTAATGAAATTATCGATTAATGTATTTATACATCATGATAATCTGTTTTCTGACTTTAATTTATCCTGTATCTAATCATTGCATTATTGTATTTTTACTGGAATAAAAAAAAAAAAAAAAAATCTTAATTGTCATCAAAACAATGTCTAATGCAAAATAAAAATCCAATGATAATATCATAAAGTTATTAATTAATGTATTTATACATCATCATACTATTTTTGTTCTGGCTTTAACACATCCTATAATCATTGCATTATTGTATATCTACAGGAATAAAAACACTGCATTACAGTAATACACAGAATATTGCATGAAAATGTTTATAGATGTCATCAAAAGAATGCAAAGAAAAGATTCTAGCTTCATTTTCTTTATGAAACTATAATTTCTTGCTACTTTTGATTGTTTAATGGACATGATTTCATTTGTTTTCTCCTTTCTTCAGATGATCAGCAACACCTCAGAGTAAATGTGGAGGTCAGAGAACAGATATCCGGCCGTTATCTCTCCATCTCTGTCTCTCTCTACCTTTCTAATCTCTCTCCTCATCTCATCCCTCGTTCCCAGTGTAACCGTATTCTCAGAGTCTCTGCCGTCGGCTGCTTCTCACTCTCAGTAATTGATCTGATGATTATGATGATGATATCTGATGCGTATCTCTTCTTTGAGTTGCTAAATTCATCCTGTCAGTTCATTTGTTGTCAAGGAGAGAAGCATGAACAGCTTGGGTTTGCGGGTGTGTAAACGTGACGCTCGCTTTTGCACATGCGTTTGTTTTAATTCTGTTAACTCTACACGCGATCATAATGGATAATGTGTGCATGCATGCTCTTATAATCGATGTTACCTTCTGTCTTTTGAGTCTGCGCAGACATTCATCTCCCCTTTGTGTTTGTTTATCCAATATTTGGATTCATTTAATGATGCTTTCAAATAGAGAGCACATTTGACCATGTTTAAACGCACAGAATTGCACTAAAATGCACTAAAAATGCCCAGGGATTCTGTCTGGGTCTGTTTATTAGCATGAACCTCCTCCAGCAATAATGCGTTTAGTCAGCAGTGCATTCATATGCTGTTATTGTCTGCAATGTCAGAACTACAGTACTGCGTCTGCATAAATAATTCACTGCGCAGCAATGCAGTTCATATACAGCCTCCTAACTGTATATGTGAATCATAAAAGGCATGAAGGTAATTGTTGTAATACAATAAACCCAGTATATGCATTGACACGCAGTGACCTCCAATAGTACTTGTGCACTATAAGACAAGTCTTCTCTTCTCCGGATGCTAATCCATTCTGTCGTGTCATTTAGTATTCAGCGAGCTCATTATATCGATGCTGTCGAAGAGCAAAGCATCAGTTTGCAGGTGTGTGTGTGTGTGTGTGTGTGTGTGTGTAAGCTCATCTTCAGTGGATTCACTAGGCTACATTAACCAGAAGCTCAAAGAGACACAACGCCGTTTGCCTTGATTTTCAACACCAGATCTGTTGTTTTAGTATTTTCCCAGCTAACAGGAAACGTTTCCAGAACGTTCTTCTAACGTTTTTTAAATGTTATACAAAAATAATAATAATTCAGTTTAGTTTACAAGTTTACAATCTCTAGTTTCCATATTTGGTTTTTTAAATAAATTACAGAGGAGCAGTGATTTATCTACTGAGAATATTTCATATTCATTAGGCGTGTTCAGGCCTTTATTTTGAAATAGCGATGGACATGAAAAATCATGAAGAAACCTCAGTTTGTTTTCATGCCAAAAGTTCAAAAGATAACACCAATTCAATTTTATGAGAAAAAAAAGGAAAATGTTTTAAATATAAAGAAAGGGAAAAAAAAGATGGATTGTGGATTTGTGATGCGGTGGCGAGCTATAACACACATAGGTGTTTTTTATGCGTTTATTAGAGGTTGCATTTAAATCAAATACTGCCAAATCGACCCACATTACTTCTGAATGGAATGTCTACTTCATAAATTGTATGAAAATTATGGAAATATATGGTTCAGACAGAGCCCGTCTACGGAGAGCCTGCCCACTCCCTATTAAGTCCTATTGTACCGAATTGTGGTTGTAGTACCACCAGAGTTCCACTGGGGGCGATCGCCCATGAGTGCAGAATGAATGGGAGTCTATGGAGCTAGACGGCTAAATTTGTCTCTTTCAGCCGATTGCCGTTGAGAAATCTCAGATTTGATTGTAGGTTTTGCAAGTTCAACATGGGTTATAGGTCGAAAGCTGAATGAACGAGTACTTATGTCCTTTCCATTTCTTACAGGTTGAGTTGTTGTTGCCCATAACAAAAGAAAAGTGGATTTTGAGGGGTATAGCGCCATAGACCTCCATTCATTCTGCACTCGTCCTGTGAGCGCCCTCATGTGGAGCCAGAGTGGAACTGCAACCAGTTCAGAAGCCGGAAGTGGAAGTTCTGCCCTTATTAGACATTGGTTCAGATCACTCAAACCATACATGGAAATGGAGGCACACTTGTATGGTCAGTAATGGAGCTTGGATGTCCACTAGTGGACGCGTTTGGTACTGCGCCTAAACAAAATCTGACTGACAGCTCATTTATTAAGATATCAACATTTTCTTGCAGTTTTAGAGTAAAACGTCTATATTCCAAAGCATTCTTAAATTACAACCATTTAAGTTTGAATAGTGATTTTCATGTCTATGTGAAAAAAAGGGGGTTAACAGTTGAGGGATTAACATTTGCATAACCAATAAAAACGTATTTAGAACATTCAGAGAACATTCAGAAATATCTGAGAACATATATTTGTCAGCTGGGCTCACAACTTGTTTTCGTCAGATGTTTTGCTTGTAAAATATGTTTGTGCATCTTAATGTACAATCACTGGCGTTTGATTTAGCATCTGAGACTGAGACAGCAGAAGATCAATGCATGCCTGCACACATATAAGAGAAGACAAAACTACTTTAAGGAAATAAAAGCATCCTCCACTAAATCAGTGCTCATCTGAGTTTTCCTCTCATTTCTTTCGGATGCATGTGTGGTTCCACTCGTGCGCTTCAGATGCATTGTGTTCCCTCTACAGAAACACAATAAGTGAGTTAATGAATGTGTGTGTGTGTGCCTTCTGCTCTCTCAGACAGAGT
>CM040811.1:34483150-34490650 GCA_022829025.1 Squalius cephalus
TTCCCACCAAAACGACATCACTTCCTGGAGGATGATGTCATTGATGAACTTGAGCTAATTAAAGGGATTTTACGAAACAGTAACAGGATGGAAACTGATATTAAGGACACAGCAAAACCTATAAATTAGTTAACAACTAAATCAATATTTCCAAGAAAACATGCTTGATTAGTTTTAAAAAAAGTATTAAATGTTTCATATTTAATAGTCGGTTTTTCATTGACAAAATGAGTGCTGCACCCAGAGACACGAACATCCACTCCAACCAAATATTTAAAATTCAGTTTAATATTTTATCCATATTAAAGACCTGAAATGAATGACCTGAGAAAGCAACACATTTAAAGCTGTACTTTTCTACTGGCAAAATGGGCTTTCAATAAACCTTAGCTAAAGGCGAATTTTGTTTTAATATATATATATATAGGCTATATATACCGGTGCTACCTCACTAGAGAAAACCTGACTTTTGCCAAATAGGTATTTTGATTCAAATACATCATAGTCACAAAAGTTCAAATATTTCAATGCATCTTAAGTTCAAATTGCATCTGAAAATACCACATATGCATATGATTGAAAATAATCTTTATTGGAAATGAATGACTGCAGGCCAATCACAGCTGTGCAGATATTCTGAGTTTATGCCCAGAGCAACACAGCGTCGGCCCAGATCCGGCCCAGATCCGGCACATGTGGATTCAACACCTACCAGATGTGGGCCGAATCTGGGCCAACACTATGTTGCAGTCTGGGTAGGAAAACTTCAACACCCACAATGCACTGGGCATGTTGAAGTTACGCTTAACAGTCAAACACCGCCTTGCTTTAGTAGGAAATACTTCTAAAGCCCTATTCGTACAGGGTTAACTTTACCAGGGTAGATGGAGTACAGGACGTCTGTAATAGTAATGGCCAGTTCGTACGGGATAGGAGATCTCAGAAACACTAGCAGAAGTGAGAGAGTAACTTGATTTACACACCGCCGTCACTCCTGTCCTTGTGTGTGTGTTATGCTGCTTCCTGATATCACGTGCGCAAATATAACCTATATTAATATATATAAAACAGTTATGTCCGGTCGAATGATGTATTAATTAACTTCAGATTTGATTGTGTAATAGGCACTTACCTAACGCTAAAAGATGTTTCGTGCCTCTATCAAGTGCTCGATCTTCTTTCTGATCTGAATGCTGTGTGTGAAACACTTGAGTTTTGCCACAGACTCGTCCCAGCGTCTAGAACGCAACTGATGCTTCTTCAAGCGTCAACATACTCGGAAAAAACGCGGAAAACTACTTTTAAACAGGAAATGACGGAATATTTACGTACATATTTACAGCGGGTCTATTATCGCACAGGATCAGTATTATTACCTGAGGTCATTTTTCCAGACCTTTTTTACTGAAGGTAAAAGTCACCGTGATCTTCACTGATATTGTTCGTAATGATGAGATACACATTCAGACGGGACTAAAATCACAAAGAAGCGCTGGTAATACTCACTTTACCCCAGTTAAACTAGTCCCATATTATGACAAGCCGTTTTAGCTTAAATTGTACCCAGCGTTACTCGTCGTAATTGCATTTTTACTAGTAAGAATTAAATTAGAGAGCTCTACAATTGAATTTTTACTAGTCATATGTCTCCATTGACTTCCATTCATGTTTAATTACGGAGCTCTACAATTTAATTGTTAAGTAAGAATTACAATTACAGAGCTCTCTAATTGAATTTTTACTAGTAAAAAAACTAAATTAAATATATGTATAATTGTAGAGCTCTCTAATTGAATTTTTACTAGTAAAAAAACAAATTAAAGATATGTATAATTGTAGAGCTCTCTAATTGAATTCTTATTAGTAAAAATGCAATTATAACGAGTAACGCTGGGTACAATTTAAGCTAAAACGGCTTGCCAAATTGTCTGAATGATCAAGAATCATTACAAGAAAAATGATCTGCCAGTGGTGTAAGAGAAGTAATCTTGTTTCTGTTTCAATTAAGATTATTTTTCAGATAATTTAGCTTGTTTTAAGCAAAAACTGCCTCACAAAAAATTTTTGCCTCACAAAACAAGACATAATGTCTAATGGCATTTTACTACTTTAGTAAATGCTTCTTGATTTAAGAATTTTTAGATATTTGGACTGGAAACAAGACAAAAATACTAAGTAAGAAAAGCATTTTTTGCAGTGCATTGTTTAAAGAGTAGGCAAAGTATCAACTTCCCTCACAATAACTGCGCTGTTAATAACCCTGTTCGAATTTCTCTGTCCAGAGAACGAGTAAAACCATTGTCCACTTAGCCTGCATAGCCCACCACTGATACTGTAACAATACAAAGCGGGTTGAAGATTGGCAAAATTACACTTTAAACAGAGGAAATGAGCTAGAATAAAATATTGCTTCCAACACATGAAACAATTAAATGAAGGGAAACAGAAGGAACAAGCCCTTGCTGAACGCAGTGTGAGTCTTGAATATTTTATTCATTAACGTTTGATCTTTAATTGTAGCTGTAATTAGTGGAGATCAAACCTGCATGTCGAGTCGTGTTTAATATGGGATGTTCTGTGGATTGTGCGGGATGAACTGAGAAATACAATAGTTGCTTATTAATTGATTTATAATTGCTGTCGAGAGGGTTTAACTGGTTTCTGATCTTAATGAAAGTAATCCGCATGAATACGCAATAATTCCTGCCAGACTTTGTTCTGCACATCGCATTACCTTTCTGTGTTTCATTCATTATAACAGTAAACGCATCTCTCTCAGTCTGAGGCTCTGGAACTGCATCAACATTAGTTTACTCAGTATTTGACATGTTAACTAAAGCATTTATTCATCTTAATGTTAATTTAAACATTTGCTAATACATTATTAAAAACAAAAGTCCCAGGTGTATATGACTTTCTTCTTTCAGACGAATACAATCTGAGTTATATTAAAAAATGTCCTGGCTCTTCCAAGCTTTATAATGGCAGTGAACGGCTGTTTCTGTTTTGAAGTCCATCAAAGTGCATCTATCCATCATAAAAGTGCATCTATCCATCATAAAAGTGCATCTATCCATCATAAAAGTGCATCATAAAAGTGCATCTGTCCATTATAAAAGTGCATCTATCCATCATAAAAGTGCATCTGTCCATCATAAAAGTGCATCTATCCATCATAAAAGTGCATCTGTCCATCATAAAAGTGCATCTATCATCATAAAAGTGCATCTATCTATCATAAAAGTGCATCATAAAAGTGCATCTGTCCATTATAAAAGTGCATCTATCCATCATAAAAGTGCATATCCATCATAAAAGTGCATCTATCCATCATAAAAGTGCATCTGTCCATCATAAAAGTGCATCTATCCATCATAAAAGTGCATCTGTCCATCATAAAAGTGCATCTATTAATCATAAAAGTGCATCTGTACATCATAAAAGTGCATCTGTACATCATAAAAGTGCATCTATCCATCATAAAAGTGCATCTGTACATCATAAAAGTGCATCTATCCATCATAAAAGTGCATCTATCCATCATAAAAGTGCATCTGTCTGTCCATCATAAAAGTGCATCTATCCATCATAAAAGTGCATCTGTCCATCATAAAAGTGCATCTGTCCATCATAAAAGTGCATCTATTAATCATAAAAATGCATCTATCATCATAAAAGTGCATCTGTCCATCATAAAAGTGCATATATTAATCATAAAAATGCATCTATCCATCATAAAAGTACATCTCCATCATAAAAGTGCATCTGTCCATCATAAAAGTGCATCTATCCATCATAAAAGTGCATCTATCCATCATAAAAGTGCATCTGTCATCATAAAAGTGCATCTGTCCATCATAAAAGTGCATCTATTAATCATAAAAGTGCATCTGTACATCATAAAAGTGCATCTGTACATCATAAAAGTGCATCTATCCATCATAAAAGTGCATCTATCCATCATAAAAGTGCATCTATCCATCATAAAAGTGCATCTGTCCATCATAAAAGTGCATCTATTAATCATAAAAGTGCATCTGTACATCATAAAAGTGCATCTGTACATCATAAAAGTGCATCTATCCATCATAAAAGTGCATCTGTACATCATAAAAGTGCATCTATCCATCATAAAAGTGCATCTATCCATCATAAAAGTGCATCTGTCTGTCCATCATAAAAGTGCATCTATCCATCATAAAAGTGCATCTATCCATCATAAAAGTGCATCTGTCATCATAAAAGTGCATCTATCATCATAAAAGTGCATCTGTCCATCATATAAGTGCATCTGTCCATCATATAAGGTGCATCTGTCCATCATATAAGTGCATCTGTCCATCATAAAAGTGCATCTATTATCATAAAAGTGCATCTATCCATCATATAAGTGCATCTGTCCATCATAAAAATGCATCTATCCATCATAAAAGTGCATCTATCCATCATAAAAGTGCATCTGTCCATCATAAAAGTGCATCTATCCATCATATAAGTGCATCTGTCCATCATAAAAGTGCATCTATCATCATAAAAGTGCATCTGTCCATCATAAAAGTGCATCTATCATCATAAAAGTGCATCTGTCCATCATATAAGTGCATCTGTCCATCATAAAAGTGCATCTGTCCATCATATAAGTGCATCTGTCCATCATAAAAGTGCATCTGTCCATCATAAAAGTGCATCTATCCATCATAAAAGTGCATCTGTCCATCATAAAAGTGCATCTATCCATCATATAAGTGCATCTGTCCATCATAAAAGTGCATCTATCCTTCATAAAAGTGCATCTGTCCATCATAAAAGTGCATCTATCATCATAAAAGTGCATCTATCATCATAAAAGTGCATCTGTCCATCATAAAAGTGCATCTATCCATCATAAAAGTGCATCTGTCCATCATAAAAGTGCATCTATCCATCATAAAAGTGCATCTGTCCATCATAAAAGTGCATCTATCATCATAAAAGTGCATCTATCATCATAAAAGTGCATCTATCCATGATAAAAGTGCATCTATCCATCATAAAAGTGCATCTATTCATCATAAAAGTGCATCTGTCCATCATAAAAGTGCATCTATCCATCATAAAAGTGCATCTGTCCATCATAAAAGTGCATCTATCATCATAAAAGTGCATCTATCCATGATAAAAGTGCATCTATCCATGATAAAAGTGCATCTATCCATCATAAAAGTGCATCTGTCCATCATAAAAGTGCATCTATCCATCATAAAAGTGCATATATCATCATAAAAGTGCATCTATCCATCATAAAAGTGCATCTATTCATCATAAAAGTGCATATATCATCATAAAAGTGCATATATCATCATAAAAGTGCATCTGTCCATCATAAAAGTGCATATATCATCATAAAAGTGCATCTGTCCATCATAAAAGTGCATCTGTCCATCATAAAAGTGCATCTATCCATCATAAAAGTGCATCTGTCCATCATAAAAGTGCATCTGTTCATCATAAAAGTGCATCTGTCCATCATAAAAGTGCATCTGTCCATCATAAAAGTACATCTATCCATCATAAAAGTGCATCTGTCCATCATAAAAGTGCATCTATCCATCATAAAAGTGCATCTGTCCATCATAAAAGTGCATCTATCCATCATAAAAGTGCATATATCATCATAAAAGTGCATTTGTCCATCATAAAAGTGCATCTATCCATGATAAAAGTGCATCTATCCATCATAAAAGTGCATCTATCCATGATAAAAGTGCATCTATCCATCATAAAAGTGCATCTGTCCATCATAAAAGTGCATATATCCATCATAAAAGTGCATCTGTCCATCATAAAAGTGCATCTATCCATCATAAAAGTGCATCTATCCATCATAAAAGTGCATCTGTCCATCATAAAAGTGCATCTATCATCATAAAAGTGCATCTATCCATCATAAAAGTGCATCTATCCATCATAAAAGTGCATCTGTCCATCATAAAAGTGCATCTGTCCATCATAAAAGTGCATCTGTCCATCATAAAAGTGCATCTATCCATCATAAAAGTGCATCTGTCCATCATAAAAGTGCATCTATCCATGATAAAAGTGCATCTATCCATCATAAAAGTGCATCTATCCATGATAAAAGTGCATCTATCCATCATAAAAGTGCATCTGTCCATCATAAAAGTGCATATATCCATCATAAAAGTGCATCTGTCCATCATAAAAGTGCATCTATCCATCATAAAAGTGCATCTATCCATCATAAAAGTGCATCTGTCCATCATAAAAGTGCATCTATCATCATAAAAGTGCATCTATCCATCATAAAAGTGCATCTATCCATCATAAAAGTGCATCTGTCCATCATAAAAGTGCATCTGTCCATCATAAAAGTGCATCTGTCCATCATAAAAGTGCATCTATCCATCATAAAAGTGCATCTGTCCATCATAAAAGTGCATCTGTCCATCATAAAAGTGCATCTGTCCATCATAAAAGTGCATCTATCCATCATAAAAGTGCATCTGTCCATCATAAAAGTGCATCTATCCATCATAAAAGTGCATATATCATCATAAAAGTGCATCTCTTCATGATAAAAGTGCATCTGTCCATCATAAAAGTGCATCTGTCCATCATAAAAGTGCATCTATCCATCATAAAAGTGCATCTATCCATGATAAAAGTGCATCTATCCATCATAAAAGTGCATCTGTCCATCATAAAAGTGCATCTATCCATCATAAAAGTGCATCTGTCCATCATAAAAGTGCATCTGTCCATCATAAAAGTGCATCTATCCATCATAAAAGTGCATCTGTCCATGATAAAAGTGCATCTATCCATCATAAAAGTGCATATATCATCATAAAAGTGCATCTATCCATCATAAAAGTGCATATATCATCATAAAAGTGCATCTATCCATCATAAAAGTGCATATATCATCATAAAAGTGCATCTGTCCATCATAAAAGTGCATCTGTCCATCATAAAAGTGCATCTGTCCATGATAAAAGTGCATCTATCCATCATAAAAGTGCATATATCATCATAAAAGTGCATCTCTTCATGATAAAAGTGCATCTGTCCATCATAAAAGTGCATCTGTCCATCATAAAAGTGCATCTATCCATCATAAAAGTGCATCTGTCCATCATAAAAGTGCATCTGTCCATCATAAAAGTGCATCTATCCATCATAAAAGTGCATCTGTCCATCATAAAAGTGCATCTGTCCATCATAAAAGTGCATCTATCCATGATAAAAGTGCATCTATCCATCATAAAAGTGCATCTGTCCATCATAAAAGTGCATCTGTCCATCATAAAAGTGCATCTATCCATGATAAAAGTGCATCTATCCATCATAAAAGTGCATCTGTCCATCATAAAAGTGCATCTATCCATCATAAAAGTGCATCTATCCATCATAAAAGTGCATCTATCCATCATAAAAGTGACCCCATCATGACCTCATCTAAGTAATCAAACACCTGCGATTGAGCAACTACCCGCTAAT
>CM040811.1:34495650-34498150 GCA_022829025.1 Squalius cephalus
AGCAAAGCTTAAGGAAATATATATTTTTTTGCATACAAATTAATTACATTTAACCCTTCAAATGCCAAAATACAGCTTAAATGTTCTGTAAGGAAGCCATTTTTTTTTTCTTTTTCTTAAAATACTAATTATAATTTTATAACGATTTATAATTATTTTTCTTAAAATACATTCTGGGTGAATATTAAAATATATTTTGAACAATATAAAAATAATAATACTTAAAAAGTCCAGAGGAAATGTGAAAAAACACTTTACAATAAAGCCTCGTTAGTTAACAATATATTTAATGCATTAACTAACAATGAGCAATACATTTGTTGCAGTATTTATTAATCTTTTGATAATGTTTTTTAAGAACAAGTCAACTCTTTATTGTTATAGTTCATGTCAGCTTAGGTCCAGTAAATAATATTAACAAATACTTTTGATTTGAAGAATGTATCAGGAAATGTTGAAATTGACTAATAAATGCTTTAGAAATATTTATCGGAGCCTTTGTGTAAAGTGTTACCGATATACTTGTATTTTAACTTCTATTTTGGCGAAATGTTTGTGGTTATTTGTCTCCGAAAGAGAAACGTCCAAAGCAACTTTTGTTTTTCAATTCAATTCAAGCTTTATTTGTCATTGCATAAATACAGTGTATTAACCATAGACTGTAAAAAATAGGTATTAACACAAGGAAATTTCAGATGCCACTCCAGATCAGTGCTTTTAAAAAATAAATAATTAATAAAACTACTAATTAATAAATATGCATCAAACAACCCCCCCATCCCTTACATACATTTCCCTCTCTCTTTTTAATCTCAACTTCTGATCATTTTCCTCGGAGCGACTGAAGAGCAGAAGAGAGATCAGCGTGTAAGAGTGTGTTGTGTTCTGCTGGTTCAGGTTGTGTGTGTGTCGACTTCAGTCAGACGACAGTATTTATCGCTCAGCATATTTTCTGCTTCTGTTGTGAAATCTGGCAAAACTCTGACGTGGGATAAAAGCTGCCCTGAGCTCTAAAACTGAGGTTAGATGTTATATGAGATTTATAGCCCTTAAGCGCCAGAGAAACGAGGGCGCCGCCATCTTTAGAGTAGTGTCTTTGAACTTCCGCTTTTGCGGTCGCTCTGTATATTTCTATGGCGCTGCTGTCCAGGGTAATTAGCTTTTTAAGTGGATTTACTTCATGTAAAGTTAATTAAAGTTATCATGAGGGCTGTGATGTTTAAAGCAGATGACTTAACTATGTCAGTAGATCGGGAAGATTTTAAAACGAGCCGTTTATTAATAAACAAGCAAAATCGCTGTGAAAATACAGACCGGAAGTCAAAAGACAACGAGCGCAGCGCTGAAAAGGGGCGGGGCTACATAAGGTCTATATGAGAGTTAAACTAGTTTCAATAATGAAAACTAGTAAACACGATATCTGAGGATGGTTATTGGCTAGATAGCATTTATTAACACTTTTATTGACTATATCCTCCTGAGACCCAGAATTATTTTTTTTTTCATGTCATCACATTGTTTAGACTAGAGAAACAAATGGTAAAAAAAAGAAAAACATTTTTGAAAAATGATATTTTATTCATACGTTCTGCTATGTCCTCTGTAGTGGACACCAGGACTCAGTTGTTTAAAACATAAAATGACATGAAATTATATGTATAGGCAAAGACAATGGGATTTTTTTTTTTTTAAATCATCAATAAATGTTGGGATTTATTTGAACTAAAATTTGTATAAAGATGATTCTCAACTATGCTATGAAAGATGTAACGGAATGAATTGATACACCATTTTACTTTATGCAATATGTGGGTAAACTGGTCATGAATTAATATTCCCATTCAATGCAATGTGTCTATACACTGTGCACATTAATGTGTTCTTGGAGCAACATTTAATGAAAAAAAAAAGTGTAATAATTGGAGTAATAACTAGCAACATTTTAATAATAATATCTAATATTTCATAGGAATATTGATGTATAACTTATTTCCATATTCTCTTGTTGTGTCTCCCAGAATGCCTGATAAACATGCTTTAAGTCCTGGTGAAATCAATGCCTTGTTCTGGAACAGAAAGTCATTTTTTTATTTGAAACCCCATAACGTTTTCCTGAGATGTTGGTTTATGAAATACAATGTGAAAAGTAGTCCGATTTAAATTATAATTACAATATATTATCCTTTTGTGTTACATTTGATCACTAAATTAATGTCAGGCATTTTTAAAGACCAAGGAGAAGTTGTTTTCATGGTGAAACCTCCAAATATTTGGTGTCTATGAAAAGTCTTGAATGTGCTCTTTACAGGACACCCAGATCGTGTCATGTGACATGTGACATGTATGATGTCAGAGAAATTCACTAAAATATAATGTCCACTACAGTGGACAAAAGTCTATTCTTGGGAGGATATCACAGTAAAATACACTACCGGTCAAACGTTTGGGTGTCGGTAAGAGTTTTAGGGTCACACTTTATTTTAAGGTGTCATTGTTACAG
>CM040811.1:34505650-34538150 GCA_022829025.1 Squalius cephalus
TATATATATATATATATATATATATATATATAGGGTTATTTTTATTTTTTATAATATCCCGACCCAACTACATATTTGTCAACATGGTGTTTAGCAATTAGATGGTAAAATGCAAATAAAAAAAAAATCAATAATTAAAAGCTAATGTCATTGTGTTTATTATGTAAGAAAAGAAACTTAAAGTTTAAGTAAATTAATAAATAAAAATAATAATATACAGAATAAAAATACCATTTTATTTTTTCCTCACCTTATAATCTGAGCTGATGAAAGTCATAAAATAAAATCAATAATTAAAAGCTAATGTCATTGTGTTTATTATGTAAGAAAAGAAAAAGTAAAGTAAGTAAATAAATAAATAAATATAAATTAGCAGAAAATAATTAGTGGGCGAAAATCACATTGTTTTGCGCTAGATAAAGACACTAGCTCCAATCTTTCAACAAAATAAAACGATAAAATGCAAATTAGCGTAATTAACGAGTCACAGTAGAACTGCATCGCCTGTGTTTGTCTCTTTAAAGAGCGCCAGCTGTGCAACACGTGACTCCCCGCTGAGTGTGTTTGAGGTGTGTGTGTTGACTTTATTAACACTGATGTTGAGCTCACACTCACTCAGGTCTGCGGGATCAGATCAGGACAGACTTCACGGCGCCAGTGTTGCGGGTGTGAACTTCTCCATTCAGACTCGATCTCCATCATCTGCTCGTTACAGGGGCTTTGATGCTCTTCTGTAGGCGCTAATGGCCCGAGAGCTTCTGCATCTGCACACATCTGCCCACAGGAGCAACACACTCCAGACCACACAACACGATCTCATGGACATTTATACAATTACATTTATTTGCGTGCAATTTATACGCAAAAAAGAGTTTTTACGTGCATATGATACGCACTGTAACTGTAACCCCCCCTTGGTGTGGGGGGCGTGCATTATTACACGCCATAAAGTGCGTATCATATACACGCGAAAACTGCGTATCATATACACGTTAAAACTATATATATTTTTATGCGTATAAATTGCACGATAAATACTGCCGGAGACCAGACCAGGGGCCTCATTTATTAAACGTGCACACGCACAGATTTTAACTTAAAGCGTACGCTAAAATCCGCGCGCGCCAACTTTCATGCATGCGTGCGCGCGTTTATTGTGCGTATGTTCGGTCTCTGAATCACACGCACGCGCATTTGAGAAATGATCGTAAGCTCAAATGTTGGACGGTTTCTTTACGCAACATTTTATAAACGAGGCTCCAGATCTCGCATACAGTTCAAACACATTAAACATAGAGGGTTTGATCATCAAAAACAAGTGCTTTGTGATTAAGTGGCCAACAGTGAATTCAGGTTTATTGTGGCACTTTTTGACATTGAGATGATCTGGAAAAAGTGTCCAAAACACACTAAACCATTTGCAATGTAGGCATTTCAGTCACTATCGAATGGGATATTGATTTTATAATCACTGTATAGGCTACATCAATGTTTACATTTATACATTTTGATGAATATATGAGTACGAATATATGATAAAAAATAAAATAAAAAAATAATACGGTTTGATAGCCTATTGGTGTCCAATATTAATCCTTTATTAAGCAATTAAATAACATTAGTGTATAGACCCGTCTGATAAATAATTAAAGCCTGATAGTGTCAAAGCATTATTTGTTTTATTTCCTTCAGGTTGTGCGTAAAGGCAATATTTATTTATGTACATACATATAGATTTGTTATGTATAGAACTACATACAGTGCTTGTTTGTTTTTTATATCACATCTAGATTCTAGATTACAGATCAGATCATTTAAAATCAGAGAAAATGTTTAAAAGTAACAGGGCGCGAACAGCACCGGGTGGACGCGCTGCTGCAGTGCACGCGCGGGGTAATACAGGCGCGCGCGCTGTCCGCTCGTGACGTGGTGCTGAAATGACGTCACAGGTGGAAGAACTGTCGGCACAAAAAACTCGGCCGCGCGCATGTCCTGAACTTCCCGCTTCAGCTTCATCCGTCTGTTCTGGAACCATGTTTTCACCTAAAAATAAAACATATTAACATAAATATCAACTTCGAAAATTTTGCATTCAATTCTCAAAAAGCACATTTAAAAACAAACAAGAGGAGTTGAACCAAAGACACATGCAATCATAATACTCAAATAACAAACATGTATATGTGTCATAATTATCACTTTCATGAAATAGTATGACATAATTATGAACTATGACTTCGATGAGAACATCGAAATTATGACATACCAAGTCATAACCATATCATAAAAAAATCGAAATTATGGCTTTTTTGTGTAATATGACTTTAAAGGTCATAATTTTAGCCTTTCACAGTAATCATAATTTTGATGTTAATTTCAACTTTAAAAATATATATACACACATTTATACACACACACACATTTTTAAATAGTTGACTTATCCCAGTGTTACCTACATATATTATAGTGAAATGTCAAATATGCATATTAATTGCAAAAAAAAAAAAAAAAAAATGCAAATAATTAAACTAATGTTTTTATGTTTATGCTTTTTAAAATACATTATGAAATGCAATTAATGAATTAAATAACGAATTAATATAGAAATGTATAGCCTAAACTGTGTTTTCAAAACCTGACATGAAACTGAAGCTTGCTCCAAAGTTTAGGGCCTTACACCAGAAAACACATCTAAACATTCAGTACTAAAACACGCATGTGCTGACTCAGCAGTTCTGGAGTGCAATGTTAATATGCACATAAGCCTGCATAACATGTGAGCTTCTCTCATGCATACCTGTGTTTCAGACAGATGCAGCTTCTCTGCTATCTTGCGTCTCTGAGTCGCTCCGAGATATTTGTGTTTGCTGAAGCTTTTCTCCAGGCGCGCGACCTGCTCGGAGGTGAACTTGGTTCTGGCGCGGCGGCGCGCACCGGATTCTCCCTCACAGTCATCAGCGACATCATCACTCTCAGAGGCAGATGTGTACCCACAACTATCTGATGTGAAGGGAAGAATGTTAGATGCATTTTAAAATGGATAGCACGGTCACATTAAAGGCGTCTCTGGAGCACGTATTGTGTATATCGTGCAATTTACACGCGGAAAATGAGTTTTTACGTTAATATGATACGCACTGTAAAGCCCTCGGGTAGGTTTAGTAGTGGTGGGGTACGTGTGTATTATACGTTTGGGTAGGGTTAGTGGTGTGGGTGCCTGTGTATTATCATATGCATGTAAAAACTAATTTTTGCGTATAAATTGCACGATAAACACAATGCATGCTTGAGAGAGAGAAAGTCATACTTACTCATAGGGGAAGTCGGGGCCTTGTTCTCTACTCCTCCAATCAGATGCAGTGTTTCTGAAGATGCATCACATGGTTTATGCGTGTTATCCAGATGTTGAGCATGGAAACTCTGGGACAACCACTCCACGGAGAAGTTCTTGGACATGATGTTTCCTCTTAAACACAACTCGATCCGCTGAGGTTCCTCTCAGACTTTATGCAGGAGGCGCGCGCTCATTTGCATGAGTAAAGAGACTCTCGGCGGAATTATAACTCTGTAATTGAAGCTAATATATGTTGCAATGGGCTTGTTCACACGTTCAGAGCACTTGTGATATCCAGGCGCCAGCGTGTCTGAGCACCTCAAGCACCTGAGAAGATCTGATGAACAATCAGCGCATTGATACAATCAATGGTCATCCACTCAAGACAAGACATAATCCATCGACAGATAATGTGAAGATGAAAGAGTGTCGTGGCTTTTGGGTGGATCATTGTTTTACTTACAGTCGGATTAAGTCTTGATCCCCATTTTAGTTCAATCTGTCCAATCTATGCAAATTCAGATCGACCGGCAATATGCATGTATATTGCATTAAATCACTGAACGCGTTTTCATCATGGCTGTGGAATATTGGCCTTTTGCAGAAGCACCCAGTCTCGCTATCTAAACCTGAGGGTGTTTCTCCTCCTTTGTCTCCTGTCAGTAAAACTATATGGATCTGAGCGAGAGGAGAAGAGAAACGCGTTTGATGTCTAGAAGAATTGAATGCGTCTCTGGCGCCTCACAAACTTCTGCAGTTTGCGCTATAAAACTACAGTTTCATGTGTTTTAAGAATAGAAATGGATAAAACCAATGATGTATAGGCTAATGCATGCAAACAGGTTTAATTCAATTAAACATACAGTCTTTGTTGGAATACACTGGAAAAAAATGGTTTAGGATTTACTTTATTTGCAAGTAAATTGCACAAATAATTACAAAGAAATGGCAAGTAACACTTAAGAATTAAAATGTATTTTCCTGTAAAACGCTCTCGAATAATGTTCTTGCAACTAAATATATATATATATATTTTTTTTTTTGCTGTGTACAGTACGTAGGCCTATAGGACTTCATTAATCAATCTGAAGAACCTAATTCAACTTAAAAAAAATAAAAATAAAAATAAATTAAAGGAAAAAAGAAAAGAAAAAGGGATCAAAAAGGGCTGTATTAAAAAAAGATTATATTGTTGTGAGATATGCCTTAATGATAGGATGAAATATTGAGTTGGTCACGCGTTATGACCTGTATGATTGATCTTGCAAAATGATCACAAGTTATTAACCTCGATTGGCCTTCAGTGACCAGTTCGTTTTAATGTCATCATGAAATACTGACATGGAACAAAACGGCTAATGTGACCTTAAACATGCACTCACGAGCTCGGGCCGCACATGCACGCACGTACACACACACACGCACACGCACGCATACACACATTACAAAAAAATGTCCCCACGAGCACGAGGTCAGAATTTGCTAGTGTTGCTATATTTAGGGGGACATTTGGTCCCAATAAAGTGCGGAATACCAGGACCACACACGCACTCCCGCGCGCACGCACACACACACACACTTGCGCGCGCCTCTATAGCACGCATTGTGTTTATCGTGCAATTTAAACGTGAAAATTAGTTTTTACGTGCATATGATACGCACTGTAAAGCCCTTGGATTTGTGGTGTGGGGTGCGTGTGTAATACACGCAATAATGTGCGTATCATACACACGCGAAAACTGCGTATCATATACACGAAAAAACTCATTTCAGCGTATAAATTGCACGATAAACACAATGCCTGCTATAGAGACGCATTTCCTGCGATCAGGCTGACACACACACACAACCCAGACATGATGGAGCCAGTCTGTTGGGATTGTGTGGAGAGTGTAAACTCATCAATGGGTGACTTAATTAGGACTAATTGTCGAGCATGATCTGCTCGTTAGGTCTCGTTTGAAGTGTCGCGGACACAAACACACACACACAGACACACACACACACACACTGAGGTGACGCGCATATGAAAGCACAGCGGGTCCTGAGGATCAAGAGCCTGGCCTGGTTTCTTTAGGGTTTCTTTAGGGTTTCTTTGGCGCCTACATTTGATTTAAATAAATCTCACTCATATTATTCTAGATCCTCCTTAATATCCTCTTTATTGTATTGCTGTACATCATAGATGTTTCTATCCAAATAACAATATGCATGCTTCTTTTATCTCTAAATTAGTCCTTAAAGCATTTCGAGAAAACATGATGGCATTTGTGCAGGTCTAAATGCTTCAAGAGCGAATGCAGCACATTTAGAGGGAAAAGACGCATGCATATTGCTATTTGGATAGAAACATCTGGATGTACAGTGGGTGTCTGTGTAGGCTTTTAAGCAAGACAATAAAAAGCTCTAAAATGGCTTCAAACCATCTTGTTATAATTTGAACCTTGATTTTTCAAGTTTATTTATGCTATATGCTTTTTTCATGCATGTGAAACTTACAAGGTACAACATCCGTCACTGGGACAGTATCCTATCAAAAGGTACTAATGTGTACCATTTAGGTACTACCTTTGAGATATTAATATGCACACTTTAGGTACAAAGATGTACCATTTGAAAGAGCACCACCTCAGTGACAGCTTTTACCTTTTTTCTGTCACTAATATCATGGAATCTACTGCTTTTGTTCTTTTTAAAATTTGTTTAAAAAGAGAATATTTTTCTTTCTATTTTATGTCTAAACAAAACATCTCATACATTGAATTTTTTAAATGTTTTATGCATGAGATATGGCCTTAAAAATTGGTTGTGATGACCAAGAGGATCATTAAATTCCTTTAATTCATGTGGAATGATTCAAGAACACTGGTAAGCCACTCAGTTCGGTGAGATCTAATCACTAATCAAATGTGAACTTTAAGCTTGTAAAACACGAACAAATCCGCAAGTAAACTTTGTGCATAAAACATACTTTATTTCTGATCATAAATAAACTCTTCTTTTTAGTTAAACCAGGAATTTTTTTTTTTTTTTTTTTTTTTTTTACAAACTGTACAGATATTGCACACAGGATGTGATGTAAGTGTTTTAAAGGAAAGAGTCTTCAGTAGTAATGTTGCCTTGGCATCATGAGGTGATGATGATGATGAGGAGGAAGATGTGGCATCACGTGCTGCTGATGCATCAAAGGCCCGTGAGGAGGAAACGGAAGTCGCTGTCTGTCGTAGCAGTGGTACTGAAGCGCGTGCACGTGCGGGAGAACCACGGGAGGCAGCAGAAAGTCCGCGCGCATCTCCTGGACCTCGCGCTTCAGCTTCATCCTGCGGTTCTGGAACCAGGTTCGGACCTGAAGAACAAAAGCACAAGCTCATTTAATAAACGTGTTCTATTGTTAAAGTTCACATCGTGCATTTGGAGAGATTGCATGTAAAGAAAGTGATCAAGTTACGAGAATAAAGTTAGAAGCGCGCGTCTCACCTGTGTTTCTGACAGATTGAGCTTCAGCGCGGTTTTCACTCTCTCTCCCGCATCCAGATATTTGTGCTTGTTGAAGATTTTCTCAAGTTTGTCGATCTGATCCGGTGTGAATTTGGATCTGATTCTGCGCGTCGCCCCGTCGTGTCCATCATCGACGGACGCGCATTCAGACGCGGCCGCCTCACTCTCATAACCAGACGAATAACCACTGTTTTCTGAAACTGAATGAAATATAACAATACATCGTTAATTATATACTATTAATAGAATCGTATGCATGGATTACATGCTTTAAAAGAGTCGAATGCACATTAATTATAGCGTACTTACAGCTTGGAGATGAGCAGTTTCTTGGAGTTATGGTCTCTTTTGAGGATTCTGGTTTCTCCTCAGCTTTTGTAAGCTTTGGTTTTGGTTGCAGATAAACCTTGTCATATGATGTCGGAGGTCTGGGTTGAACCACACACGGCACATGAGGCCTGTGCGTCTTTCTCTCCGGCTCCAGAACCGCTTGAGGAGTCGAGTCATGAAAGCTTTGAGCGAGCCAGTCCACAGAAAACTTCTTCATCACGATCGCTGTGCGTGTTTTCTCCGAGAGCAGAGGAAGTGAATCTATCCGAGTAAATCCAAGAGTGTTTCCAGGCCTCCAGAAGCGCCATCCATATATACGGCGCGTCCCGGCATCACATTAACATATGCATGCAGGAGTTAACGCCTGATCGATTCTCAATCATTAGGCCTAATGGCTCGTTATTGAAGTCTTTACATATCCTGTGATTGTGTGAAAGCCTGGCGCCAGCTTGTCTGTGAGAACCTCTGGCTCATCCAGATGTCTGCATCCTCTTCAAGCACACATGGAGCGGCAGAACAACTGGATGCAGACAGGGAAACTGCGGCAGTAATAATGCAGAAGCTTCCAGATTAAAGGAGAGAAACGGGAATAACACGCTGAAACGGATATCAAATGTTTTTATACAAAATTGCATCATATACCCAATATATATACTTATTTCAAACACTTGACCAGTATGCATGTAACACTTGACCAGTATGCATGTATGTCTTTATATATATTCAGGATTTGATGAATAAAAAGTAAAAAAAGAAGAAAAATGGCATTTATTTAAAATAGATATCGTTTGTAACAATATAAGCTATTGTTCAAAAGTTTTGGTTCAGTATTTTTTTTCTTTTTATTCAGCAATGGTGTTTTAAATTGATAAAAAATTGTAGTAAAAATGTATATTTCTATTTAAGATTTATATAACATTGCTATTTTGAATAAATGCTGTCCTTTTTAACTTTTTATTTATCAATGAATCCTGAAAAAAGTATCACAAGTTCCAAATAGCATATATATATATATATATATATATATATATATATATAGGACAATAAAATGCTTTTTATTTTTTCAACACTTTTTTATCTGCTCCTACATTCTGCCATTTGCTTTGCTTTTATATCAGCCTCTAAATAACATTTTAGTGTTTTTTTGTTTGTTTTTTTACACAAAATGTGTAGTTTCTCTTCGTACAGTGAGATGTGTCTCTGTAGTGTCGATAGAGAGGTGACTGGGGCTCAAATGGCCGCATTAACACACGCGGGTGTCCCGCAGAGTCTCTGGCGCCGCGCCGCAAACATCCCGGATCAAAGGCGGTACAGTAGCGACACAATTAACTGTGATTGACCAGCAGTTCAGATGCAGATTCACACCCGGACAAGCTTAAGGACAACAACTCAGGACAGTGAAAATATCTACTGGCACCAGCCTAAAACTGTGCAACAGTTTACTTGCATTTGATTTAGGCCTATTTATTTTAGAATGGACTCAATTTTATTATGCAAATGCACAAATATGCACATAGGCCTATGCAGATTTAATGTTACCTGCTGTTTAACGATGTAAACCTTAATTTTACCACGCAATAAGGCAATCCGAAAATCATTTAGCCTACTTGTTTTAATAGTGTTAGATTTTTTTGTTTTTAAATACTTGCATATGATGAGTTGGCAATGCAATTATAATGAGGGAAATATAACAACTAAAATTCAAAAGTCCTCATATAATTTGTTTATTTGAGGTTTCATGATCAAACAAAACAGCACAGATTGTGATTCAATAATATTCGTGATAAATCCTAGTAATGTCATGTGAAGCATGTCTGCAACCGTGTTCTGACTGCAGTTAATCAGGGCTTTCGCCTTATCGGACTGGATTTGAATGAGAAGAGCCTTTGAAAGGATCGTTTAGCTGGACAATGACGATAACGGCATGTTGACTGTTTCCTTTATCACTGATCTATAGTGCAGGAGCTCGAGCTCTTTGACTCGCAATTAAAGCCTTTATCTCGAGCGCTTTGATCCGTTACAGAACAATGAGGAGGGTCGGCCGCGCGCCGCGCGCCAACTGCGGATCCGGGGGCGCGCGTTTCCTCGCCTCCGCGTGAAACCCCGAAACAAACCGAGGAGGGCAAACTCTCATTATTTAATTCGGATAAAATATCACGGAATCCCAGAAGAGAGTAGATCTGTGAACAGTGAATCATTGGTCAGACAGTCACCAGACCAGCGGCTCACACTGATGGGTTTAAAGAAAACTTTTAAAGCAAAAAAACAAAACAAACAAAAAACACTCGAACAGTGTTACTGAATAAAATATGAAGGATTGTGAATGATGATGCTTTTTGTATTAACAAAGCGTTCAAATCCAGTAACTGAAATGTCAATTGAGAGCCATTTTGTTTAGTTTAGTATATATATATATATATATCGCTCAAAACTGCAAAAAGAAATATATTCACTCAAAACTGCAAAAAAAAAAAAAAAAAAAAAAAAAAACCCTGCAAAAAAAAAAAAAAGAACTATATATATATATTCATCAGATTTCAATGGCTGAAAAATGGCAGAGAACTGAGACACCCATTTCCCTCCACGATTTTTAGTTGTCAAAGCTCAAAGAATATGCTACAGGTCAAAGGTCAGCACCAAGATGGTGAATATTGCATGTCTGGAAATGTATTCTGCACATCTGAAAAACACACTGTATTAAATTAAGAAGTTCTTCATTCAATGCAATGCAATTTTATTAGGTCTATATCTGTTTAAAGGGCTATTAACACCTATATAATTCATAATCCCGCACTGTAAACAACCTGCTTCTTGAGATAACATCTACATTTTATTCAAAATATTATTTATAAACTGAAACAACATCAGATTATATATATATATTTGTTTTTAGCCATGCTTTTATTCAAAGTGACTAACAAAAGTCATTTCTAAGATCAGGAGACAGTTACGACAAACAATAAACCCTTATTATTAATAAAGAGGACCTATTATTTCATCTTTCTCCAGTGTGTGATGTTGCTGTTTGAGCATGAAAAGGGCAGTTCTTCTCTATATCAGTGTCAGTGTTTCCAAACTCCCTGAAACGCCTCCATTGTAGTCTTGAGTTTCTCCCGGGAACGAACACGTCACAATATTCCTCATTATAATAATTCATACGCAGAATAAAGGGGCGGGGCCTGGTTGAGTTAGTCAGTAGTGTGTTAAACTGGCGGTTATAGTAAGGGGCGGGACATTTCCCAAACACACTGGAAGCGCTCGACCAATCACAACACACTGCTCCAGCCGACCAATCAGAGCACAGTGTGCTTTTCAGGAGGAGGGGCTTCATAGAGACAGGAAGTAAACAGAGCGTTACTGACAGACTGGGAAGAGAGGAGGATATATGGTAATAATAATGTTTTTCAAGCATGACAACCTATTCTAGTAGAGCTAAAAAACAAAATCAAGACTTTGAAAAAGGGCAATAATAGGTCCTCTTTAAATGACAGGGGTTGTTGTGACTGGGAACAAATCAGGCAGAAATAATGTTCACTTATGTGAGCAGTGAGTTCAATTCAACTCTAATGAGAGAGACGCATAATACATGAACTTTAAAACAGGGAAATCACAAAAGTGTCTCAATTTAAAGTACATTACAAAAAGTAGAGATGCAAAGTTAAATTATACTGAAATTTATGCACAAAATATTTCATTTTTCTAAGATTAGTTTACCACGGTGTAGAAATATAGTCTATTTTTAAAAGTATAATACTTTTCTCTATTCTCTGGAGGTGTGTATAATGTATGAGGCTACTTCGATTTCAAACAGTTGAATCTTATCTAAAATGTAATTAATAATTTCTCAATAATTATCATCAATAAATCTATAAATACATTATTTGGTTGTGTAGCTGAACACAAAAGATGAAAGTCTTTGTTCTTTAAAGTGTCTTCACAAGAAAATCATCTATTCAACAAACAGAAACTGGTTTACGAGCATGTTCTCCTGAAGCTGGTAAAGACGTCCCGTCACACTTCACTATAACATTAGTTAACATGAACTAAAAATCAACAATACTTCTTCAGCATTTATTAATCTTAGTTAATATTAATTTCAACATTTACTGTGCGTCATTAAAATCAAAGGTTGTATTTGTGAACATTAGTTAATGCACTGTGAACTAACATGAACAAACCATGAACAGCTGGATTATTATTAACTAACATTAACAGATATTAATAAATACTGTAACAAATGTATTGCTCATTAATAGTTCATGTTAGTAAATACATTAAATAATGAACTTATTGTAAAGTGTTACCAAGATGTCCTATTATAATGAGGAAATTCACCAATTAAACCGTCCACGTCTTGTGCAATCCCAGTCTCTGTTTCCCGGCCTCGTCAACATCCGAGAGAAACTGCAACATGTCAGAGTTTATGATCCGGCTCCTCACAGCGTCCACGTGTGTGTGTGTGTGTGTGTGTGTGTGTCGGTTCAGTACAGCGTCTTCCAGCGTCCACGTGTGTGTGTGTGTGTGTGTGTGTGTGTGTGTGTCGGTTCAGTACAGCGTCTTCCAGCGTCCACGTGTGTGTGTGTGTGTGTGTGTGTGTGTGGGTTCAGTACAGCGTCTTCCAGCGTCCACGTGTGTGTGTGTGTGTGTGTGTGTGTGTGTGTGTGTGTGTGTGTCGGTTCAGTACAGCGTCTTCCAGCGTCCACATGTGTGTGTGTGTGTGTGTGTGTGTGTGTGTCGGTTCAGTACAGCGTCTTCCAGCGTCCACATGTGTGTGTGTGTGTGTGTGTGTGTGTCGGTTCAGTACAGCGTCTTCCAGCGTCCACATGTGTGTGTGTGTGTGTGTGTGTGTGTCGGTTCAGTACAGCGTCTTCCAGCGTCCACATGTGTGTGTGTGTGTGTGTGTGTGTGTGTGTGTCGGTTCAGTACAGCGTCTTCCAGCGTCCACGTGTGTGTGTGTGTGTGTGTGTGTGTGTGGGTTCAGTACAGCGTCTTCCAGCGTCCACGTGTGTGTGTGTGTGTGTGTGTGTGTGTGTGTGTGTGTGTGTGTCGGTTCAGTACAGCGTCTTCCAGCGTCCACATGTGTGTGTGTGTGTGTGTGTGTGTGTGTGTCGGTTCAGTACAGCGTCTTCCAGCGTCCACATGTGTGTGTGTGTGTGTGTGTGTGTGTGTGTGTGTGTGTGTGTGTCGGTTCAGTACAGCGTCTTCCAGCGTCCACATGTGTGTGTGTGTGTGTGTGTGTCGGTTCAGTACAGCGTCTTCCAGCGTCCACATGTGTGTGTGTGTGTGTGTGTGTGTGTGTGTGTCGGTTCAGTACAGCGTCTTCCAGCGTCCACATGTGTGTGTGTGTGTGTGTGTGTGTGTGTGTGTGTGTCGGTTCAGTACAGCGTCTTCCAGCGTCCACATGTGTGTGTGTGTGTGTGTGTGTGTGTGTCGGTTCAGTACAGCGTCTTCCAGCGTCCACATGTGTGTGTGTGTGTGTGTGTGTGTGTGTGTCGGTTCAGTACAGCGTCTTCCAGCGTCCACATGTGTGTGTGTGTGTGTCGGTTCAGTACCACATCTTCCAGTGTCCACATGTGTGTGTGTGTGTGTGTCGGTTCAGTACCGAGTTCTCTCACTGGAACGAGGCTTTGACCCTGCGCAGTGTGTCCTGGATCCGGTGTGTGTATCGGTCGCTGGCCGTCTGGATGAAGTTGGCGTCGTTGTGTGAGGCGAGGAGAGGAACGTCACACTCGCTGAATCGAGTGATTCGCTCGCGCAGGAACGCCTGCAGCTCCAGGTCAGGAGAGTGCGGATAGAGATGCTCCTGAAACGCATGGATCTGACTGACCACACGCGCAATGTTCCTGAGAACAGGAGAGAAGAACACACTCGTCTCAGGACTCGGCTTCACATGCCAGAGGAAAGCTCTAATGAAAGAACCATGTTTTTACTGTGATTATGAAAAGGCAAAGGCTGCATTTAATTAGATAAATATAAGCACTGTGTGTTTCAGAGAAACTCAACTCAACTCAACTCAACTCAACTCAGCTCATCTGAACTCAACTCATCTGAACTCAACTCATCTGAACTCAACTCATCTGAACTCAACACATCTGAACCCAACTCATCTGAACTCAACTCATCTGAACTCAACACATCTGAACCCATCTGAACTCAACACAACTCAACTCAACTCATCTGAACTCAACTCAACTCATCTGAACTCAACACATCTGAACCCAACTCATCTGAACTCAACACATCTGAACCCATCTGAACTCAACACAACTCATCTGAACTCAACACAGCTCATCTGAACTCAACACAACTCATCTGAACTCAACACATCTGAACCCAACTCAGCTCATCTGAACTCAACACAACTCATCTGAACTCAACACAACTCATCTGAACTCAACTCATCTGAACTCAACACATCTGAACCCAACTCAGCTCATCTGAACTCAACACAGCTCATCTGAACTCAACACAACTCATCTGAACTCAACTCATCTGAACTCAACTCAGCTCATCTGAACTCAACACATCTGAACCCAACTCATCTGAACTCAACACATCTGAACCCATCTGAACTCAACACAACTCATCTGAACTCAACACAGCTCATCTGAACTCAACACAACTCATCTGAACTCAACTCAGCTCATCTGAACTCAACACATCTGAACCCATCTGAACTCAACACAACTCAACTCAACTCATCTGAACTCAACTCAACTCATCTGAACTCAACTCAACTCATCTGAACTCAACACATCTGAACCCAACTCATCTGAACTCAACACATCTGAACCCATCTGAACTCAACACAACTCAACTCAACTCATCTGAACTCAACTCAACTCAACTCAACTCAACTCAGCTCAGCTCATCTGAACTCAACACAACTCATCTGAACTCAACACATCTGAACCCAACTCATCTGAACTCAACACATCTGAACTCATCTGAACTCAACACAACTCATCTGAACTCAACACAGCTCATCTGAACTCAACACATCTGAACCCATCTGAACTCAACACAACTCAACTCAACTCATCTGAACTCAACTCAACTCATCTGAACTCAACACATCTGAACCCAACTCATCTGAACTCAACACATCTGAACCCATCTGAACTCAACACAACTCAACTCAACTCATCTGAACTCAACTCAACTCATCTGAACTCAACTCAACTCATCTGAACTCAACACATCTGAACCCATCTGAACTCAACACAACTCAACTCAACTCATCTGAACTCAACACAATTCAACTCAACTCATCTGAACTCAACTCAACTCATCTGAACTCAACTCAACACATCTGAACTCAACACATCTGAACCCAACTCATCTGAACTCAACACATCTGAACCCAACTCATCTGAACTCAACACATCTGAACTCATCTGAACTCAACACAACTCATCTGAACTCAACACAGCTCATCTGAACTCAACACATCTGAACCCAACTCATCTGAACTCAACACATCTGAACCCATCTGAACTCAACACAACTCAACTCAACTCATCTGAACTCAACTCAACTCATCTGAACTCAACACATCTGAACCCAACTCATCTGAACTCAACACATCTGAACCCATCTGAACTCAACACAACTCAACTCAACTCATCTGAACTCAACTCAACTCATCTGAACTCAACACATCTGAACCCATCTGAACTCAACACAACTCAACTCAACTCATCTGAACTCAACACAATTCAACTCAACTCATCTGAACTCAACTCAACTCATCTGAACTCAACTCAACACATCTGAACTCAACACATCTGAACCCAACTCATCTGAACTCAACACATCTGAACCCATCTGAACTCAACACAACTCAACACAACTCATCTCAACTCATCTGAACTCAGCTCATCTGAACCCATCTGAACTCAACTCAACTCATCTGAACCCATCTGAACTCAACTCAACTCATCTGAACTCAACTCAACACATCTGAACTCAACACATCTGAACTCAACACATCTGAACCCAACTCATCTGAACTCAACTCAACTCAACTCATCTGAACTCAACACAACTCAACTCATCTGAACTCAACTCAACTCAACTCATCTGAACTCAACTCAACTCATCTGAACTCAACTCAACTCATCTGAACTCAACTCATCTGAACTCAACTCAACACATCTGAACTCAACACATATGAACCCAACTCATCTGAACTCAACACATCTGAACCCATCTGAACCCATCTGAACTCAACACAACTCAACTCAACTCAACTCAACTCAACTCAACTCAACTCAGCTCATCTGAACTCAACACAACTCATCTGAACCCATCTGAACTCAACTCAACTCATCTGAACTCAACTCAACACATCTGAACTCAACACATCTGAACCCAACTCATCTGAACTCAACACATCTGAACCCATCTGAACTCAACACAACTCAACTCAACTCATCTGAACTCAACTCAACTCATCTGAACTCAACACATCTGAACCCATCTGAACCCATCTGAACTCAACACAACTCAACTCAACTCAACTCAACTCAACTCATCTGAACTCAACTCAACTCATCTGAACTCAACACAACTCAACTCAACTCATCTGAACTCAACTCAACTCATCTGAACTCAACACATCTGAACCCATCTGAACCCATCTGAACTCAACACAACTCAACTCAACTCATCTGAACTCAACTCAACTCATCTGAACTCAACACATCTGAACCCATCTGAACCCATCTGAACTCAACACAACTCAACTCAACTCAACTCAACTCAGCTCATCTGAACTCAACACAACTCATCTGAACCCATCTGAACTCAACTCAACTCATCTGAACTCAACTCAACACATCTGAACTCAACACATCTGAACTCAACACAACTCAACTCAACTCATCTGAACTCAACTCAACACATCTGAATTCAGCTCATCTGAACTCAACACAACTCATCTGAACCCATCTGAACTCAACTCAACTCATCTGAACTCAACTCAACACATCTGAACTCAACTCATCTGAACTCAACACAACTCAACTCAACTCATCTGAACTCAACTCATCTGAACTCAACACAACTCAACTGAACTCAACTCAACTCATCTGAACTCAACTCAACTCATCTGAACTCAACTCAACACATCTGAACCCAACTCATCTGAACTCAACACAACTCAACTCAACTCATCTGAACTCAACTCAACACATCTGAACCCAACTCATCTGAACTCAACACAACTCAACTCAACTCATCTGAACTCAACTCAACACATCTGAACCCAACTCATCTGAACTCAACACAACTCATCTGAACCCATCTGAACTCAACTCAACTCATCTGAACTCAACTCAACACATCTGAACTCAACTCATCTGAACTCAACACAACTCAACTCAACTCATCTGAACTCAACTCATCTGAACTCAACACAACTCAACTGAACTCAACTCAACTCATCTGAACTCAACTCAACTCATCTGAACTCAACTCAACACATCTGAACCCAACTCATCTGAACTCAACACAACTCAACTCAACTCATCTGAACTCAACTCAACACATCTGAACCCAACTCATCTGAACTCAACACAACTCAACTCAACTCATCTGAACTCAACTCAACACATCTGAACCCAACTCATCTGAACTCAACACAACTCAACTCAACTCATCTGAACTCAACTCAACACATCTGAACCCAACTCATCTGAACTCAACACAACTCAACTCAACTCATCTGAACTCAACTCAACACATCTGAACTCAACTCATCTGAACTCAACTCAACTCATCTGAACTCAACACATCTGAACCCAACTCATCTGAACTCAACACATCTGAACCCATCTGAACTCAACACAACTCAACTCAACTCATCTGAACTCAACTCAACTCAACTCAACTCAACTCAGCTCAGCTCATCTGAACTCAACACAACTCATCTGAACTCAACACAGCTCATCTGAACTCAACACATCTGAACCCAACTCATCTGAACTCAACACATCTGAACTCATCTGAACTCAACACAACTCATCTGAACTCAACACAGCTCATCTGAACTCAACACATCTGAACCCATCTGAACTCAACACAACTCAACTCAACTCATCTGAACTCAACTCAACTCATCTGAACTCAACACATCTGAACCCAACTCATCTGAACTCAACACATCTGAACCCATCTGAACTCAACACAACTCAACTCAACTCATCTGAACTCAACTCAACTCATCTGAACTCAACTCAACTCATCTGAACTCAACACATCTGAACCCATCTGAACTCAACACAACTCAACTCAACTCATCTGAACTCAACACAATTCAACTCAACTCATCTGAACTCAACTCAACTCATCTGAACTCAACTCAACACATCTGAACTCAACACATCTGAACCCAACTCATCTGAACTCAACACATCTGAACCCAACTCATCTGAACTCAACACATCTGAACTCATCTGAACTCAACACAACTCATCTGAACTCAACACAGCTCATCTGAACTCAACACATCTGAACCCAACTCATCTGAACTCAACACATCTGAACCCATCTGAACTCAACACAACTCAACTCAACTCATCTGAACTCAACTCAACTCATCTGAACTCAACACATCTGAACCCAACTCATCTGAACTCAACACATCTGAACCCATCTGAACTCAACACAACTCAACTCAACTCATCTGAACTCAACTCAACTCATCTGAACTCAA
The DNA here is from genome assembly GCA_022829025.1 of Squalius cephalus. Lineage (NCBI taxonomy): Eukaryota > Metazoa > Chordata > Actinopteri > Cypriniformes > Leuciscidae > Squalius > Squalius cephalus. Next base: position 34,523,530 of record CM040811.1, read on the forward strand.
CACATCTGAACCCATCTGAACTCAACACAACTCAACTCAACTCATCTGAACTCAACACAATTCAACTCAACTCATCTGAACTCAACTCAACTCATCTGAACTCAACTCAACACATCTGAACTCAACACATCTGAACCCAACTCATCTGAACTCAACACATCTGAACCCATCTGAACTCAACACAACTCAACACAACTCATCTCAACTCATCTGAACTCAGCTCATCTGAACTCAACACAACTCATCTGAACCCATCTGAACTCAACTCAACTCATCTGAACTCAACTCAACACATCTGAACTCAACACATCTGAACTCAACACATCTGAACCCAACTCATCTGAACTCAACTCAACTCAACTCATCTGAACTCAACACAACTCAACTCATCTGAACTCAACTCAACTCAACTCATCTGAACTCAACTCAACTCATCTGAACTCAACTCAACTCATCTGAACTCAACTCATCTGAACTCAACTCAACACATCTGAACTCAACACATATGAACCCAACTCATCTGAACTCAACACATCTGAACCCATCTGAACCCATCTGAACTCAACACAACTCAACTCAACTCAACTCAACTCAACTCAACTCAACTCAGCTCATCTGAACTCAACACAACTCATCTGAACCCATCTGAACTCAACTCAACTCATCTGAACTCAACTCAACACATCTGAACTCAACACATCTGAACCCAACTCATCTGAACTCAACACATCTGAACCCATCTGAACTCAACACAACTCAACTCATCTGAACTCAACTCAACTCATCTGAACTCAACACATCTGAACCCATCTGAACCCATCTGAACTCAACACAACTCAACTCAACTCAACTCAACTCAACTCAACTCATCTGAACTCAACTCAACTCATCTGAACTCAACACAACTCAACTCAACTCATCTGAACTCAACTCAACTCATCTGAACTCAACACATCTGAACCCATCTGAACCCATCTGAACTCAACACAACTCAACTCAACTCATCTGAACTCAACTCAACTCATCTGAACTCAACTCAACTCATCTGAACTCAACCCATCTGAACCCATCTGAACTCAACACAACTCAACTCAACTCAACTCAACTCAGCTCATCTGAACTCAACACAACTCATCTGAACCCATCTGAACTCAACTCAACTCATCTGAACTCAACTCAACACATCTGAACTCAACACATCTGAACTCAACACAACTCAACTCAACTCATCTGAACTCAACTCAACACATCTGAATTCAGCTCATCTGAACTCAACACAACTCATCTGAACCCATCTGAACTCAACTCAACTCATCTGAACTCAACTCAACACATCTGAACTCAACTCATCTGAACTCAACACAACTCAACTCAACTCATCTGAACTCAACTCATCTGAACTCAACACAACTCAACTGAACTCAACTCAACTCATCTGAACTCAACTCAACTCATCTGAACTCAACTCAACACATCTGAACCCAACTCATCTGAACTCAACACAACTCAACTCAACTCATCTGAACTCAACTCAACACATCTGAACCCAACTCATCTGAACTCAACACAACTCAACTCAACTCATCTGAACTCAACTCAACACATCTGAACCCAACTCATCTGAACTCAACACAACTCATCTGAACCCATCTGAACTCAACTCAACTCATCTGAACTCAACTCAACACATCTGAACTCAACTCATCTGAACTCAACACAACTCAACTCAACTCATCTGAACTCAACTCATCTGAACTCAACACAACTCAACTGAACTCAACTCAACTCATCTGAACTCAACTCAACTCATCTGAACTCAACTCAACACATCTGAACCCAACTCATCTGAACTCAACACAACTCAACTCAACTCATCTGAACTCAACTCAACACATCTGAACCCAACTCATCTGAACTCAACACAACTCAACTCAACTCATCTGAACTCAACTCAACACATCTGAACCCAACTCATCTGAACTCAACACAACTCAACTCAACTCATCTGAACTCAACTCAACACATCTGAACCCAACTCATCTGAACTCAACACAACTCAACTCAACTCATCTGAACTCAACTCAACACATCTGAACTCAACTCATCTGAACTCAACTCAACTCATCTGAACTCAACTCAACACATCTGAACTCAACTCATCTGAACTCAACTCAACTCATCTGAACTCAACTCAACTCATCTGAACTCAACTCAACACATCTGAACTCAACACATCTGAACTCAACTCATCTGAACTCAACTCATCTGAACTCAACACATTTGAACCCATCTGAACTCAACTCAACTCATCTGAACTCAACACATCTGAACTCAACTCATCTGAACTCAACACGACTCAACTCATCTGAACCCATCTGAACTCAACTCAATCATCTGAACTCAACACAACTCAACTCATCTGAACTCAACTCATCTGAACCCATCTGAACTTAACACAACTCAACTCATCTGAACTCAACTCATCTGAACTCAACTCAACTCATCTGAACTCAACTCAACTCATCTGAACTCAACTCAACACATCTGAACTCAACACAGCTCATCTGAACTCAACACAACTCAACTCATCTGAACTCAACTCATCTGAACCCATCTGAACTTAACACAACTCAACTCATCTGAACTCAACTCATCTGAACTCAACTCAACTCATCTGAACTCAACTCAACTCATCTGAACTCAACTCAACTCATCTGAACTCAACTCATCTGAACTCAACTCATCTGAACTCAACTCAACTCATCTGAACTCAACTCAACTCATCTGAACTCAACTCAACACATCTGAACTCAACACAGCTCATCTGAACTCAACACATCTGAACACATCTGAACCCAACTCATCTGAACTCAACACATTTGACACATAGTGTACACAAACACTAGTTTGTGTAGCTTATTGTGATTTGTGATTGTTTTTATTGTTTTCTTAATGTAGCACTAAGGTCCTGGAGAAACGTCATCTCGTTTTGTAGTATACTGTAATTGTATATGAATGAACGACAATAAAACCACTTGAAACTTGAAACTTGAAAATTTGAACCCATCTGAACTCAACTCAACTCAACTCAACTGAACTCAACACAACTCAACTCAACTCAACACATCTGAACTCAACTCATCTGAACTCAACTCAACTCATCTGAACTCAACTCAACTCATCTGAACTCAACTCAACTCATCTGAACTCAACTCAAAACATCTGAACTCAACTCATCTGAACTCAACTCATCTGAACTCAACTCATCTGAACTCAACTCAACTCATCTGAACTCAACTCAACTAATCTGAACTCAACTCAACACATCTGAACTCAACACATCTGAACTCAACTCATCTGAACTCAACACATTTGAACCCATCTGAACTCAACTCAACTCATCTGAACTCAACACATCTGAACTCAACTCATCTGAACTCAACACGACTCAACTCATCTGAACCCATCTGAACTCAACTCAATCATCTGAACTCAACACAACTCAACTCATCTGAACTCAACTCATCTGAACCCATCTGAACTTAACACAACTCAACTCATCTGAACTCAACTCATCTGAACTCAACTCAACTCATCTGAACTCAACTCAACTCATCTGAACTCAACTCAACACATCTGAACTCAACACAGCTCATCTGAACTCAACACAACTCAACTCATCTGAACTCAACTCATCTGAACCCATCTGAACTTAACACAACTCAACTCATCTGAACTCAACTCATCTGAACTCAACTCAACTCATCTGAACTCAACTCAACTCATCTGAACTCAACTCAACTCATCTGAACTCAACTCATCTGAACTCAACTCATCTGAACTCAACTCATCTGAACTCAACTCAACTCATCTGAACTCAACTCAACTCATCTGAACTCAACTCAACACATCTGAACTCAACACAGCTCATCTGAACTCAACACATCTGAACCCAACTCATCTGAACTCAACACATTTGAACCCATCTGAACTCAACTCAACTCAACTCATCTGAACTCAACACAACTCAACTCAACTCATCTGAACTCAACTCATCTGAACTCAACACGACTCAACTCATCTGAACCCATCTGAACTCAACTCAATCATCTGAACTCAACACAACTCAACTCATCTGAACTCAACTCATCTGAACCCATCTGAACTTAACACAACTCAACTCAACTCATCTGAACTCAACTCATCTGAACTCAACTCAACTGAATTGAACTTAACTGAACTCAACTCAACTCATCTGAATCCATCTGAACTCAATTCACTCAACTCAACTCATCTGAACTCAACTCACTCAACTCAACTCATCTGAACCATTCTGAACTCATCTGAACTGAACTCAACTCATCTGAACTCAACTCAACTCATCTGAACTCAACTCAACTAATCTGAACCCATCTGAACTCATCTGAACTCAACTCAAATCAACTCATCTGAACCCATCTGAACTCAACTCAACTCATCTGAACCCATCTGAACTCATCTGAACTCAACTCAAATCAACTCATCTGAACCCATCTGAACTCAACTCAACTCATCTGAACTCAACTCAACTAGTAAACACTTTAGATACACCATTGGTCTGATGGCGATGACATAACAGGTGTGTGTGTGTGTGTGTGTGTGTGTGTGTGTGTGTGTGTGTGTGTCTCAGGCTCCGCCTCTTTGAGGTGTAAATCTTCTCCAGTTCATTTCTTCTGTTGAGTCCGTCCAGGTCAGACACGAGTAGCTTATAAGTCCTTTATAAATAATCTTGACATGACAGTGCTGAATCACTGCAAACATCCACATCGCTATGATCAGATGCTGTTTCTCATTGCTGGCATTTTTGATGCATGTTTATTCTGTTATTGAGAGGAAAGCACACTGCACATATTTACATATAATGTGGACAGATCACGCTTTTCAAACTTCTTTTGACTCCTAAGAGAAGAACGAAAAAGAACTTTGCTTGAGTATATCAATTCATAATTGAAGTACACTTCATATTTCCTTCAGTGACAGTGTAAAAATGTAAAATAATAAGCAGCTCTTTATGTGTCTCCCACAAACCAGCTGGTCTGTTTCCATAGTGAAGGGCGAAACCAATCAGCGGCAACTGGGACAAACAAAGATTCAATTAGGAGACAAGACTGTGCCCGTCCTGAACGGTCAAGATGAGCTGAAGCATGAGCTCTGCTGTCTGGATCATGATTCTGCCGGATCACGCGTTCAGCTTCAACAATCAGAGCAATGCGAGTGTGATCTGATCTAAATGAACATGCCAACGGAGAGTTAAAGGAGAACTCCGGTCAATTTTAACATTGAGCTCATTTTTTTGTAAATTTGGAGTGCTGTCAATACAGAGAACAACGACAAAAATCGGTGTTGCCTACACCGAGTTATCCTATTTTTAATATATAAAAATATATAATATATAATAAAAATAAAGTCCAAAGTAGTCGATTGCCGAGTTCACGCGCATAGGTTTAGTTACCTATGATCACGCGCGTGAACTCGGCAATCGATTACTATGGACTTCAACCGAAAAACAGGATGTAAACACAGGTATTTTCGCTGGCTTAAATAACATCATTTTTATTCATATCTTGCACATCTACTGCAGTCAGATTCACTCGTGTTCACTCTAAAGGAATCACTCACATGACCTGTGCACTTGTAATGACACATCAAGGATGTTAAAGGGTTAGTTCACCCAAAAATGAAAATTCTGTCAGTAATTACTCACCCTCATGTTGTTCCAACCCCTGTAAGACCTTCGTTCATCTTCGGAACACAAATTAAGATATTTTTGATGAAATCTGAGAGTTGTCTCACTCCTCCATAGGCTGCTATGTGACCGAAACTTGCTGGCCCATAAAAGTCATCAAAGAGATCGTTAATATAGTCCAAGTGACTCCAGTGGCTCAATCTTAAGTATATCAAGCGACGAGAATACTTTTTGTGCGCAAAAACAAACAAAAATAACGACTTTATTCCACTTTTCATTTCCTTCTCTCTGGGCCTCGTAGTGTTTTTGCGCTGCGCGTCTGTGTTCACGTCACCACGCATCACACACATGACCGGCGTCGGCCAATAGTGAGCCTACGTGGTGACGTGAACACAGACGCGCTGCGCAAAAACACTACGAGGCCCAGAGAGAAGGAAATGAAAAGTGGAATAAAGTCGTTATTTTTGTTTGTTTTTGCGCACAAAAAGTATTCTCGTCGCTTGATATACTTAAGATTGAGCCACTGGAGTCACTTGGACTATATTAACGATCTCTTTGATGACTTTTATGGGCCAGCAAGTTTCGGTCACATAGCAGCCTATGGAGGAGTGAGACAACTCTCAGATTTCATCAAAAATATCTTAATTTGTGTTCCGAAGATGAACGAAGGTCTTACAGGGGTTGGAACAACATGAGGGTGAGTAATTACTGACAGAATTTTCATTTTTGGGTGAACTAACCCTTTAAGAGCCTAAAAGCAGGTTTAGTACTTGCCCCATTGAAGTCAACAGGGTGCAAATTTTAAAAATAGAATAACTCGGTGTAGGCAATACCGATTTTTGTCGTTGTTCTCTGTATTGACAGCACTCCAAATGTACAATAAAATGAGCTCAATGTTAAAATTGACCGGAGTTCTCCTTTAAACAGAGCTGTGCATCATTCAGAACTCAACCGACTTTGTTTTATTTCTTTCAATTGCAATTAATTAAATTCTTCTTCCTGTGATTTCAATTCTACATCCTGTGGGATGACGCTGATTCAATTCACAATCATGAATCTCAAAGGAGTCGACTCTTAAAGTGCCCTTATTATGCTACTTTAAGGTCTCCTACAACAGGTTTACATGCAGCTAAGGTCAAAAACACTTTACTTTTCTCATAATATACATGGCATTTGTGTTGCATGTTTATTCTGTTATTGAGAGGAAAGCGCACTGCACATATTTACATGTAATGTGGACGGCATTGGGACGTTTGCTGGTCACGTATTTCAAACGTCTTTTTACCCATAACAGAAGAACTTTGCCTTGAGTATATCAATGCATAAATCATCACAGTGAGTTTAAGTCCAGACAAACACTCATTTCTTCAGCTTAAATGTGTGTGTGCAGGTGACCTGATTCTGTGCGCTGCGAGCTACAGATGTACAACCACCATGTGTGTGTCCACCTCAGAATCTGCTACAAAAGCAACCTTACGACTCCTGGCATCGACTCATGTCCCCGGGCAAAGCATTTCCAATCACACACCATCTGCTTCACACACACACACACACACACCAGCATGCAGCATCACCAGCTGCGTCATTACCGCCACATCTGACTGTCCGTGACCTTTGCCCTCGGCAGCTGTCTCTCCTGCAGTGCATGTGTGTGAGTTGTGTAGTAATATAAGACCCTGATAAACTCAAGTTCTTTTTCATTCTTCGCTTAAAGGTGCAGTGTGTATTTTTAGCGGCATCTAGTGGTGAGGTTGTGAACTGCACCCAACAGAAGTTACGGTGGCCGACAGGAAGTGATGTCGTCCTGAGACAGCAGAGAGTTGCCAGTTAAACAATGAGGTTTCTTTACAAAGATAAATTAAGAAATTGCTTAATTATTCAGTAAAACGATATGTTATTGTGAATATTATTGTTACTTGTTTATCATTGTGTCAGTGTTTTATTCGCTGACTTTAGCTAAAGCTTCTTTACACAAAGAACAACATAGTGAGGAAACGCGTTTGTCCGTTTAGGGCCACCGTAGAAACATGTCGATGTAAGCGGACCCGCGGTGTGTGTAGAGAGAAATGACTCATTCTAAGATAATAAAAACATAACGGTTCATTAAGTAAGGTCTTTATACACCACTGAAAACATAGTTATTGCATTTCTGTCAGCAGATCCTCTAAATATTACACAATGCACTTTTAAGGGTAAAAATAAGTTTAAAATAAGATTTTGTAGCGATATACAGAGAGCAACATGTTTTTACTCGCGTCTGACCTCGACCAGAAGAAATTAACCGGAGGGAGGCGGAGCCTCACAGCCACGCCCACCGTGACGAGTCATCGCCATCTGGACCAATGATAGTTTGAAGGGGTTTGACATCCAGAATGAACTTTTCCAGAAAGTTCACTTTGGGAAGCTGTTGCGCACTCTTGAACCGAACTTCGTTTAGGCCTGAATTTGTTTTAAATGACGTCAGTCCGTTCTATGATTTCGCTAGAAGATGTTGCATGGAGTACCACAGACTGTAAAAAAAAGATGGATGACGCCCCTTCACTCTCTTCCATTGGTGAAAAGTGAAGCCGCCAAAGTCCTGAAATCTTGAGCTGATTTGGGACCCGAGTCTGCGCATTAGTGAGTGTGTGTGGAGTCACGATATCAAGGTCCCGCCCTCACTCACACACACACTTACACACACACTCCCGCAGAAACCGTTAGTACAGTTTACTGCAGAACAACTCATTATGTCAGTGTGAAATAAACAGTTATGGACATGTAGAAATCAAAGGTGAAGCTCCAATCTCCTCCCGGAAATCCCCAAAAAGTGCGTTGGTGCCTAAGTGACTTCTTTTAGAGAAGCTGTCAATCACAGCTGTCAATCATGATATCACATTCCCATTTTTATATTAGGAAACATAATTGGAAAAAAATTATTTGAAATGTAATTTGATTGTTTTGTTTCCATCGCGTCCCATTAGACTACATGGAGAGGCGGGGTTTATGAGCTATACTGGGACCAGCCACCGGGGGCGATCGAGACTCAGGGTTTATGAGCTATACTGGGACCAGCCACCGGGGGGCGATCGAGACTCAGGGTTTATGAGCTATACTGGGACCAGCCACCGGGGGGCGATCGAGACTCAGGGTTTATGAACTATACTGGGACCAGCCACCGGGGGGCGATCGAGACTCAGGGTTTATGAACTATACTGGGACCAGCCACCGGGGGGCGATCGAGACTCAGGGTTTATGAGCTATACTGGGACCAGCCACCAGGGGGTGATCGAGACTCAGGGTTTATGAGCTATACTGGGACCAGCCACCGGGGGGCGATCGAGACTCAGGGTTTATGAGCTATACTGGGACCAGCCACCGGGGGGCGATCGAGACTCAGGGTTTATGAGCTATACTGGGACCAGCCACCGGGGGGCGATCGAGACTCAGGGTTTATGACCTATACTGGGACCAGCCACCGGGGGGGCGATCGAGACTCAGGGTTTATGAGCTATACTGGGACCAGCCACCGGGGGGCGATCGAGACTCAGGGTTTATGAGCTGTACTGGAACCAGCCACCGGGGGGCGATCGAGACTCTGGGTTTATGAGCTATACTGGGACCAGCCACCGGGGGGCGATCGAGACTCAGGGTTTATGAGCTATACTGGAACCAGCCACCAGGGGGGCGATCGAGACTCAGGGTTTATGAGCTATACTGGGACCAGCCACCGGGGGGCGATCGAGACTCAGGGTTTATGAACTATACTGGGACCAGCCACCGGGGGGCGATCGAGACTCAGGGTTTATGAACTATACTGGGACCAGCCACCGGGGGGCGATCGAGACTCAGGGTTTATGAACTATACTGGGACCAGCCACCGGGGGGCGATCGAGACTCAGGGTTTATGAGCTATACTGGGACCAGCCACCAGGGGGTGATCGAGACTCAGGGTTTATGAGCTATACTGGGACCAGCCACCGGGGGCGATCGAGACTCAGGGTTTATGAGCTATACTGGGACCAGCCACCGGGGGGCGATCGAGACTCAGGGTTTATGACCTATACTGGGACCAGCCACCGGGGGGCGATCGAGACTCAGGGTTTATGACCTATACTGGGACCAGCCACCGGGGGGCGATCGAGACTCAGGGTTTATGAGCTATACTGGGACCAGCCACCGGGGGCGATCGAGACTCAGGGTTTATGAACTATACTGGGACCAGCCACCGGGGGGGCGATCGAGACTCAGGGTTTATGAGCTATACTGGGACCAGCCACCGGGGGGCGATCGAGACTCAGGGTTTATGAGCTATACTGGGATCAGCCACCGGGGGGCGATCGAGACTCAGGGTTTATGACCTATACTGGGACCAGCCACCGGGGGGCGATCGAGACTCAGGGTTTATGAGCTATACTGGGACCAGCCACCGGGGGCGATCGAGACTCAGGGTTTATGAACTATACTGGGACCAGCCACCGGGGGGGCGATCGAGACTCAGGGTTTATGAGCTATACTGGGACCAGCCACCGGGGGCGATCGAGACTCAGGGTTTATGACCTATACTGGGACCAGCCACCGGGGGGGCGATCGAGACTCAAGATTTATGAGCTATACTGGGACCAGCCACCGGGGGGCGATCGAGACTCAGGGTTTATGAGCTATACTGGGATCAGCCACCGGGGGGCGATCGAGACTCAGGGTTTATGACCTATACTGGGATCAGCCACAGGGGGGGCGATCGAGACTCAGGGTTTATGAGCTATACTGGGACCAGCCACCGGGGGTCAGCGTCTGCTAAGCCCGGGACACACCAAACCGATGCCAAAGAGCTAGCGCTGATGAAAGCCGACTGTGTTGTCGCCTCATGTCGGAGAAAAGCTGCACTTGAACACACGAGAACTACAGCGGCTGTCAGCTAGCGTGCGCGTTCTGCGCATGCGTGTAAATGAGAAAACTGTCTATTTCTGCAGATAAATTCATTTATATTCGTCATTCAGAAAGCGAAACCGACGCTGCAGATACACACACCATAAACAAAGCAGTGTGTGCTTACCGTTTTGAAGATCAATCCTGCTAAACACTTTCTTTATTCCACTCCGCTCATGCTAATATTGAAATATTCGCTGAAGAACACTCAGGTAAGATGATGTAACATTAGAACGGTCTTCTGTCTGTACCGTTTTGACTTGTTTGCTTGTGTGAGTGTGAGTGTGCAGGGATGAGACCTCAGTTTGGGCCACTTGTAGGATCCGCTGGTCATGGTGAACGTGCCGATCTCCAGTTGCTGAATGTGCAGAGCGAAGATATGAGCGTCTGGGAGAGTCGGACGCCCTCCGCGCTTCAATCCCTCCATCAGACACAGACTATCACTCTTCAGAAACACCTGAAACAACAGCACACTTTCAGGATCAGGAGTACAGAGTGCTCGCAACACCGAGGTCATGGGTCGAACCCCAGGGAACGCATAAACTGATCACAATTAAACCCTTCAATGCAATGCCTCTGACAAATGCATAAATGCATTAATTTATTCAAAGCAAGATTAAAAATAGAATCCACACAAACAATGACTTCAGGACACCTCTAATGATGAGTGTGTCTTCAGATTCTGTTTTTAAATTAATTTAGCTTATATTAAGCCGGACATAAAGTAAAAAATGTGTGTGTGTGTGTGGGGGGGGGGGGGGGGGGGATTTAGCAATCTTGAAAAAACAAATAGCTATGAAGCAGTTTTGTTATTATTAATATAATATGTAATTAATAATAACAATATAATATTATTAACAATTAAGAGTTCAATCAAGAGTTTGTTTAAAATAATAATAATAAATTATCAAAATAATTAAAACAAATAGTGATGAAGCAGGGTTGTCATTTTAAATATTATATATAATAATAATAACATTTATTATAATATTATTTTTTATATTTAACAATTATAATGTTTTAAAATATATATGTAATAGTAACAATTAAGAATTTGTCTAAAATAATTACAAGTTATTAAAATAAATCAAACAAATAGTGGTGAAGCAGTTTTGTTATTATTAATATCATATGTAATTAATAATAACAATATTATTAACAATTAAGAGTTCAATCAAGAGTTTGTTTAAACTAATAATAAATTATCAAAATAATTAAAACAAATAGTGGTGAAGCAGGGTTGTCATTATTAATATTATATGTAATAATAATAAATAATATTTATTATAATAATATTTTTATATTTAATAATTATAATGATTTAATATATATAAATATGTAATAGTAATAATAGAAAGAAACAATTAAGAATTTGTCTAAAATAATAAATTATTATTATTAAATTTATAGATATATAATATAATAGGGGTGGCACGGTACATGAAAAAACATCCGAATAAATACATAGATCGATGTTACACGTGTACTTTAATGGTCCAGTGGCAGAACTTTTGCCAAGCATGTCATAGGTTCTGAGTTCTGATCCGCACTCCTATATATTTTTTTCTTTTTCATCAAAACCGATTATGTTTATCAGTGGTTGTTTATCAAGCAGGGACAGATTTGTGTGAATTTTGTGTTGTGATTTCACCGGAACGAATAGAAAGTCTCCTCAACGGATTGGACTGTGCGCGAGCCACAAGAGAACACTGTATCCGCGCCACTGATCGCAGCGGCAACGAGCACTTTGATCACTTGATTTAAAAAAAACACATTTCAGCGCTAGATTGCTTCTTATTTAACAAACGAACGAAACGAATACTTTGCTAGTTAACTGGAGATATTTGTATTGGTACATTACATTTTACATTTACATTTATTCATTTAGCTGACGCTTTTATCCAAAGCGACTTACAATTGCTATATATATGTCAGAGGTCGCACGCCTCTGGAGCAACTAGGGGTTAAGTGTCTTGCTCAGGGACACATTGGTGTCTCACAGTGGATTCGAACCCGGGTCTCTCACACCAAAGGCATGTGTCTTATCCACTGCGCCACACCACCCCTGGTACATCCGTGCTGCGAGATAGTATCGACCCTGTCAAAAAGTGGTGGGGACATGTCCCACCCGCAAATTGCGCCTATGATGACGAGACACGAGGAGAAATTGACAAAGAACTGTCCGACACAGTCCACTTAGCTCTCACTACAGATGGATGGACCTCCAGGGCCACTGAAAGTTTCCTCACGGTGACTGCTCACTATTACTTAATAATGGGAAATGAGAAGCTGCATTTTGCAAACACGCCCCATTTATGAAATAAATAAATTAATAATTAGATAATTAAGCTATATATCATATATGCTGAAGTAAATTTTTGGAGTGTTAAAGATTAAAAGAAAAAATAACAACAAGAACCGTATCCTACAGAACCGAAAACCGTGACCCTAAAACCGTGATGCGAACCGAACCGTGGGTTTTGTGAACCGTGCCACCCCTATAATATAATGATTTTAAAGTAATGGTGTGGTATGTCATTCGTCACGTGTGTGTCGAGGTCAGTGTGTGTCAAGGTCAGTGTGTGTCGAGGTCAGTGTGTGAGTAACATCAGCTCTTCTCTATGTGAGTGTTTTATTTTATTTTTTTCTCTTGATTTGTTTTATAAGCTTTACATGAAGTGTGTATTTTGTGTTTTTTGTTTCTTTTTTCCGTACAGCACTTCGGTTGTTTTAAAGTGCTTTATAAATAAAGTTAGATTGAGCGTCTCACCTGCACAGCCCTGAGCTCCTCCAGAACCTCACACACTTTCAGCGGGAGCTGCTTCCACGCCTGCCGTTCAACACACACACACACACACACACACACACACACACACACACACACACACACAACAAAACCAGGAGAAATGCTGTAAAACTAATTAAGATGGGAATAAGCATGGCTTATAAAAACCCATTTATCATGCAATTTCATTTCACGCCAAATATGATGAATACTGTTTTGTTTCTGCACAAAATGCCGAATGCATGTCGATTATAACCCTTTCATGCTCGTCAATAGCCTGAAAAATAGAGTTAGTGTTTAATCAGTTTAAAGGCACATGCAATTAACATTTCAGCTGCTGGAGCTGCCAGATAAGATGAAGCAAAAATAGCAAATACAGTCGAGCTTATGAGGTTATGACTCTCTCAATGCGGGATAATTTATCACTTAGAGAGAACGATTCGGAAAAAGGGATTACGTGCGGTTTCGTTTCTTACCGGTAATTGCCTTACAATCACATTCTCCAGGCCCGACAGAATCTGCATGGCGGTGGCGAAGTTTCTGGTCTCGTAGCAGTACTTGCCAACAGCGAGAAACCGAGTGAGTAAAGCTGCCTGTGCCTGAAATATAAATATATATATATGTAAGCATTATGACATTATGAAAAGTATAAATACTAGGGCTGGGACGATGCACCTAGAATCTCCCGATTCGATACTATCAGGATACTTGGGTGCCGATACGATATGTGTTGTGATTCTTTTAAGAATTGCGATTCTACAAGTATTGCGATTCGATATTGCACATTTATTTTAACACTAGCCCATCAGGAAAAGTTAAATCATACACTTATACAGACTGTGCATGATGTATAAGATGAGTCATATCTACAAAAACAAATCATCACATCTTTCTGAGTTTTATTTCAGAAGCAGCATCATACAGGACTACATTCTCTTTAATAAATGATTCAATAACAAATACATTTTTTTAACAGTCACTTGTCGCCACCTAGTGGTGAAACAATGTAATCGATAAATGCGTTATTTTAAGCGCTAAGTTTCTATCAAAAGCTGATTTACTCTATTTTGATCTCTATCGTAGACGTCAGTGTTCATATTTGAACTTTAAACTATGAAACTTTGAACTATTGTATCACAGAAATAATGATACTATGAGGTTGAAAAGACTGTTTGTGAAGCTGTTTCATGACGACTCTCTCCT
>CM040811.1:34545650-34548150 GCA_022829025.1 Squalius cephalus
GACTGTGGATATCTATCATATATCTATCTATCTATCTATCTATCTATCTATCTATCTATCTATCTATCTATCGTATATCTATCTATCTATCTATCTATCTATCTATCTATCTATCTATCTATCTATCTATCTATCCATCTGTCCATCTATCTATCTATCTATCTATCTATCTATCTATCTATCTATCTATCTATCTATCCATCTGTCCATCTATCTATCTATCTATCTATCTATCTATCTATCTATCTATCGTATATCTATCTATCTATCTATCTATCTATCTATCTATCTATCCATCTATCTATCGTATATCTATCTATCTATCTGTCTATCATCTATCTATCTATCTATCTATCTATCTATCTATCTATCGTAGATCTATCTATCTATCTATCTATCTATCGTATATCTATCTATCTATCTATCTATCTATCTATCTATCTATCTATCTATCGTCTATCTATCTATCTATCTATCTATCTATCTATCTATTTATCGTCTATCTATCTATCTATCTATCTATCTATCTATCTATCTATCTATCTATTTATCTATCTATCTATCTATCTATCTATCTATCTATCTATCTATCTATCGGTATATCTATCTATCTATTGTCTATCTATCTATCGTCTATCTATCTATCTATCATCTATCTATCATCTATCTATCTATCTATCTATCTATCTATCTATCTATCTATCTATCTATCTATCGTAGATCTATCTATCTATCTATCTATCTATCTATTTATCGTCTATCTATCTATCTATCTATCTATCTATCTATCTATCTATCTATCTATTTATCTATCTATCTATCTATCTATCTATCTATCTATCTATCTATCTATCTATCGGTATATCTATCTATCTATTGTCTATCTATCTATCGTCTATCTATCTATCTATCTATCTATCTATCATCTATCTATCTATCTATCTATCTATCTATCTATCTATCTATCTATCTATCGTAGATCTATCTATCTATCGTATATCTATCTATCTATCTATCTATCTATCTATCTATCGTCTATCTATCTATCTATCTATCTATCTATCTATCTATCTATCTATCTATCTATTTATCGTCTATCTATCTATCTATCTATCTATCTATCTATCTATCTATCTATCGGTATATCTATCTATCTATTGTCTATCTATCTATCGTCTATCTATCTATCTATCTATCTATCATCTATCTATCATCTATCTATCTATCTATCGATCTATCTATCTATCTATCTATCTATTGTACATCTATCTATCTATCTATCTATCTATTTATCGTCTATCTATCTATTTATCGTCTATCTATCTATCTATCTATCTATCTATCTATCTATCTATCTATCTATTGTACATCTATCTATCTATCTATCTATCTATCTATCTATTTATCGTCTATCTATCTATCTATCTATTGTATATCTATCTATCTATCTATCTATCTATCTATCTATTTATCGTCTATCTATCTATCTATCTATCTATCTATCTATCTATCTATCTATCTATCCCTTCAGACTATATAACATTCAGACTATCAAAACTATATTTTTAGCTCATCATCCAAGTTCTCCTTGACCAGTTTACCCGTTCAGTTTGTTGTGTTACAGTGGTTGTGTTCATGTCACTCGTACCCCAGTGTGCTGTTAAATCTGTCCATCAGAAACTGCAGAAGCTCCTCAGGGGTGCAGAAGTAGCGATACGTGTAGAAAAACTGCTGAATAAATCCCTCAGAGTGAGCGTTCCTGCCAACGACAACAATATTGGGTCAAAATTATCAATTTTTTTAGATTTATCGTATGGGTCAAAATTATCGATTTTTCTTTTATGCCAAAAATCATTAGGATATTAAGTAAAGATCATGTTCCATGAAGATATTTTCTACCATAAATATATATAATATATATAAAATAATGTTTGTGAATGAATGCAGCACAATCACAGACATAAAATGCACAACTTTAAAGGAGATTTTCTCAATGTTTCGATTTGTTTGCACCCTCAGATTTTCAATAGTTGTATCTCAGCCAAATATTGTCCTATCCTAACAAACCATACATGAATGTAAAGCGTATTTATTCAGCGTTATATGATGTATAAATCTCAATTTCAACAAATTGACCCTTGTGACTGTTTTGTGGTCCATGGTCACTATTATTGGCAAACATTCATTACCTGGCGTACAGGTAAGCCATCAGCCCGCGTGGCGTCGCGGTCACTAGCGGGCAGTCGTTGGCCCTGAGCCGCTCACACACGAACAGCATCAGCGCTGGATCCTCCGAGTCCTGCAGATCTAGAGGTGCAGTTCCACTCGCAGCCAGAGAGGGCAGCAGAGAGAGCGGCAAACCCCACTGATCCACGCTTAACACCTGATGAAGAAACATCTCCATTCGTTTGTGTTAAATAAGAGGCGATCTATCGCTGGAATGTGTTGCATGAGATTACATTCATAAAAAGAAAACAATGTATTTCCTTGCAGCGAGAGT
>CM040811.1:34560650-34590650 GCA_022829025.1 Squalius cephalus
TTTCTTCCGCTGTAAGTGTTTGTGTTTGTATGTGTGTGTGCGTGTGTATCGTGTGTTTGCACTTGTGTGAGTGTTTTCACTTGTGTGTTTGTTTGCACTTGTGTGTGTGTGTGTCATGAAAAGGCCACAAAGAACATAAAAGACGAAGGAGAGCATCGCTGCGTGTGTTCGGAACGGAGAGAATAGTGTCTGACAGAAGGGATGAAAATTCCCCTCGTTTACTTCATTTTCCTGGCAACTCTTTCCCTCTAACAAGCAGCAAGAGCTCGGTGTGTGTGTGTGTGTGTGTGCCTGGCAGCGCTGGAAAACACTCCGTCTTTTATATTCGCTTTCAATCTGACAAAACCACTCCTTGACACTAATCAGACCATAACATCTGAACAGAGAGAATAAAGGCAACATAAAACAGCATTCACAACTTATTAAACAGGGGATACACTTCATTTTAAGGTTTCACTGTTACAGTGTAATCATATATTTAAGTACTGAGTAATATTAATTAACTACATGTACTTACTATAGGGTTAGGGTTTGGTTGAGGGTTAGTTGCATGTAATTATGCATATTTTACTGTTATTACTATGGTATGTTAAGTGCATGTAACATATCTAACCTTAAAGGGACAATAAGTAACTTTTTAGGTATTTTATTATCTAAAATCAATATTTTTATTCATAAATATGTCCTCAATGGTGTACAAATACCTCTGCCAATGATCTCACTTATCCTTGTAAACGAAGAATTTATTATCTTTATATACATAGGACGGGTAAGTCCACGGAGGCTTCCATGTAGTTCCGCCATCTTGAAAAACTATAATAGCAGAGAGGGACAAAAAGTACTAGGCCAACGCGTTTCCACAACGCGTTTTCGTTCAGAGCCCGCGTCACGTGACTGAAACCAGCAGAAACGGAGCAGAGCAGTGAGAGGCACTTTTGTCACTGCCCCGGCAAGTTTAAAAGGCTGCACTCACTGCACGGTTAAGTCACAGGATAACGAGTCCTCTTCGTCGAAAAAGTCCACAATAAGACCGTAAAAGGAAACGTGATCGGAGATTACAAAAACAAGGGTTATTATAATGTCGGGATAGCTAATGCAGGAGAAAGCTTTCAAAAGAGACGCTGAAGTTGCCTGCTTTCTTCTCGACAGGTAAGTCAATGTTAAGGTCTTAATTACAGGCTTTTTATTTTTATTTTTTTATTAGCCTATATAGACCATGCGTTTCCCAGCGGGGTGACGAGGCACCCTGGGGTGCTTCTGGCGAGAGCAGGGGTGCTGTGTAAAAAAACAATTTTTACCATCAATCTCGGATCGTCGGAAGTCTCTAATAACAACAAATAATGCGCACAAATTTATAATAAAAATGCAAATCATAAGTTTTCGGCGTTGAATTGCGGAGGTTGCGCTTGCGTGTGATTTTATTCCCGTGCCTTATTCCCAGTGCGTCCACATAAAGCTGCCTATTTTTCATTGATGCGCTTCCAGTCAAATAGCCTACACACGAAAACATTGTCACAACGTCCGTCTTGCCGCGTATTCACATAAACACATCGGTTATGTCCGTGCTGCTGTCAACGCAACGCGTGCGATTAATGTTTTTCAGTTTAACACGTTAAAAATATTTAACGCAATTAAAGCAGCATTTTTTTCTGTCATCCTTTGGCTAGCGTTACATTATATAATCACGTTCTTCTTCATGCAAATGCTTCTAACCATGCAAGCGAGAAAATACAAAAGAGAATGCGCTGTCCTGTGATGCTGACACGACGCGCGCCAGACTCGACTTCTCTTTCGCGCTTTCGCTTTGAGTATCCTCATGAGAGTAGTCTTAAATTAGTTAAATAAAGTCTTAAATGAACGTTAAGAGTTGTGAGAAAATGGGACGCGTGTGGGATCCACATGTGACAGTGCAGCAGTGACATCAGAATCAAATAACACTTCATTCATAAAAATATGCCATTAAACAATTATTTGAAATATACTGTCTTTATGATGTTTCTACATTAATTTGGAGATTTACTGTGAAATTATTAGGCTACATAAAATATAGTAAAAACAAGCTATCTTGTGCAATTATAACAAAATTATCCCAATAATTATCACATTATCCCAATTATTATCCCAATAATTATCCCATACACTGAGTGAGCAAACATTTAGGTGAGATTTGCAATGGTAATTGAGCAATGTTTATATATGAATAAAAAGCCTTAATTGAATATGTCATTATGTAAAGTGATCTCTTCAGAAGAAAGTAATGATTTCCTAGATTTTAAATGGATGGACAAAAAAAATAAGAAAATAATAGATAAAAATATCTATATGACAGTAGGCCTATAAGTTCTTCCCTGTGGTATTGAAAATTTATTTATTTATTTATTTATTTATTGCTCAAGTCATTTCAAGGTATAGTATCAAAGTAGTATATCTACTATTGAGTAAAGTAGAGAAGGCCCTATAAACAAGGTTGTAAGTTTTGTTTGTTCAAAACTGTAACATTCGTTTGTTCGTTGTGTCAAGTTGTAGTTTGTTTGAAATAACAAACCAGTTCACCCGAAGGAAAACTCGATGAAGTGCTATTAGAGGACATCCTGTCATAGCTTTTTGGTACATAATGGCTACCGTAGATGCAACACACATTTGAAAATGCGAGGCGCTAGAGAGCACTATTCATTTGATTGCAAAATACAATTTCACCACTAGATGGGAGAAAATCCCACTTACTGTCCCTTTAAATAGCTATAATATTATAGGATGTTTATCAGAGTAGAACTAAATGTTTTTAAATGTTTCTTTATTTGGGATTGTTGCCATAACCTTCAATACTTTTAATTACTATGTGAACAACATATTAGAAAGCTTGCATCACCTTAAACAACGACTAAACCGTTTTATAATTATTGTTCTTCATAATATTCATGATAATACCAGGAACATGTAATCAAAGTAAAAAAAACAAAACAATGTCAGTTACTTTTTATTTCATGTTGATGAGAGGGGGCGGTCCTACCTTTGCTGTCATCCTGTGATGTCACTTCCTGTGATGTCACTTCCTGTGTGTTTCCTCTGGTCTCAGTCTCCTCTGACTCACATCTGTCTACTGTTTCTCTGCATTTTAATTCATCAAGTTTGCATGTCAGTTCTTTCTTGATCTGGTTCTGCTGGTTTTCCTCTAACGCGGGTCGATCTGAAGGCCGGGACGAGCAGAGCTTTGGGCTGTGGTCAAGATGACCGTTTTCCTCACTGGAAAAATAATGTCTGGAGCTCTGGAGAGATACTGGTGCCCTATTCACTGCATTAGAGGAGGGGTGATCATCAGAGACTCTGAGAGAGAGAGAGAGAGAGAGAGAGAGAGAGAGAGAGAGAGAGAGAGGGGGGGAGAGAGAGAGAGAGAGAGAGGGAGAGAGAGAGAGAGAGAGAGAGAGAGAGAGAAACAACAAAAAAGTCTGTAAGACATTAAACAGTTCAAAACATCCAAGATAAGCCAATTAATGGACAAAAAAGCGCAAATAATACACAGAAACAACATCAACAACAAAATCTTGTCTTGTTTTCCAGTGAAATATCGAAACATATAAAGCATATAAAATCACAGTTTACAGAGGTTTATACTTAAATAATAAAATTTAAAAAACCCAAACATATATAATTTTTTTTTTTTTTTTTTTTTTTGCATCGCACAGATACAGAAAGCAAGGTCTACTAATTAACTAAATAAAATCTGCCAATCAAGAAAAAACTCCACTTAATTCAAGATATATTATCGTGTACAGTTTTGCTTCTTCGGATTTCACTTGTTTTAAGGATGTTTAGGAAAAAAACATGAGAAAAATACAGATTTAGAAATATATTTTTTGCAGTACAGATACAGATGGATCTATAAATAAATAAATAAATAAATAAATAAACATAAATGTCAACTAAACTATATATCATAAATAAATAAAGTCAACTAAAACTGTTATCATAAATAAATAAATAAATAAATAAACAAAAGTCAACTAAACCATTTATCATGAATAAATAAATAAATAAATAAACACTCAAGTGTCCACTAAATCATTTCTCCTCAAACACCTACCGTAGATCGTTATGCATTATCAGAGTTATAAGAACGCTTCTTTATATCCAAGGCTTGTGACGCGACTAAACCTGCAGCACCTGTGTGACGTCCACACACTCCTCTCACACACACCAGCACTGCTGTTCACCCACACACACTCCTCTCACACACGCCAGCACTGCTGTTTAACCACACACAGAGAGTGTGTAACATCCACATCCATTTCAGCCTGATCCTCAGAGCATGTGATCCGGCGACTGAGAAAGAGACTATTGTGTCTCAGAACATCACCTCTCTCTCTCTCTCTCTCTCTCTCTCTCTCTCTCCCTCTCTATGTGATCTCTCTGACCCGACGCATCGAGGACTCACTTCAGGAGCATCTGTTTCCATAGGGACCTTTCTGGAAAACTGCTTCTCCTGAAATTATTCTGGCTTGATTGCTGATGATAAGTGGAGGGACGTGGTTATATGATTATTGAGAATGAGAAGCTCTCGTGTGACTGAAATTCAAATTCAAAGCCACAGGCTGTTGGTCCATTTCAGAAAATCAAACTGAATAATGCATAATGCGTAAATAAAGAATAAAGATGACTGGACTTGAATTGACTAATGATAAATCATCACTATTTCTCTCATATTTGGGTTTCCATGCTAAAGCTGAAGTATTACCTCACTGTGCAGCATCTGTGCTCCAGACATTCATCATTCCTTTATCTCGTTTTATGGATGTTTAGATATTTTTACTAGAAACACTACAAAAATACAGATTAAGAAAATAATGTTTGCAGACACAGAAAACAACTAACTAACTAACTAACTAACTAACCCAACTAACCAACCAACCAACCAACCAAGCAACCAACTAACTAACTAACTAACTAAACCAACTAACCAACCAACCAACCAACCAACCAACCAACCAACTAACTTACTAACTAAATAACTAACAAACTAACTAACTAACTAACTAAACCAACTAACCAACCAACCAACCAACCAACCAACCAACCAACCAACCAACTAACTTACTAACTAAATAACTAACAAACTAACTAACTAACTAACTAAACCAACTAACCAACCAACCAACCAACCAACTAACTAACTAACTAACCAACCAATCAACCAATCAACCAAGCAACCAACCAACTAACTAACCAACCAACTAATTAACCATATTTTCCATATGAAACTAATTGACTAACTAACCAACCAACCAACCAACCAACCAACTAACTGACTAATTAACTGAGTAAGTATTTTTTTCTGACCTCATGCAAAAACAATAAGAAAGAAAATATTTTTTTTCTAGTGTATTTTATTAAGTGATCAGATGCACGTTTTTGCTTGGCAGATAGTGAAATGGATGAAGAAAATCACAGTGTTAAACTAAAGAAGCCATATCTAGAGACCAGAATATCACAGAGACTGTTTCTAAAAGCAAATGCTGCATATGTAAATGAGGAGCTGATCTGGTTTATGTTGATTCTCACAGGTTAATCAGATGATGAAGGTCACACAGCAACTTCTGCTCCCAGAACACATCGCTGAACTTCTCCCGTATTGCTCGGCAAAAAGTGTCAAACCGCAGGTTTTTCAGGGAAAAGATGTATTCTCCTAGAAAGAGACAGGACATGAGAGAGTGCTTGAATCAAGGCCATTCAAAGAAAGGCAAAATCTGTGTGAAAATATGTGGCATATTACATAAACACAACACAGAGGAACATTGCTGAAGTTCCTCAGTTTATTTCTTTTAGAGTGAGCTCCCCTGGACTTAATAGAAAAATCTGTGAATTTATGACATAAATCACAGGCAAGTAAAGTGCATTATACTGAAAATAATAATAATAATAATAATAATAATAATAATAATAATAATAATAATAAATGTAAAAATAATAAAACAAAATAAAATATAAAAAAACAATTACAATAACGTACAATAAAAATGGAAAAATAATAACACAAAATAAAATCTAAAAATTAAAAAATAATAAAATAAAATAATACAAAAATAGTAAAATGTAAAAAAATATGCAAAAAAATAATAATTAAAATAATTAAATAATTAAAACAATACAAAAATTATAATAAATTGTAAAAAAAACAAAAAGAATCAAAAAAAATGTAGAAAGAAACTAAATAAAAAAAATGAAAACAAAATGAAAAAGTAAATTTAATTAATATACAAAAATACTAAAATGTAAACAAATACAAAAATACAAAAAACTAAACAAAATAAAATAAAAAATAAAAAATTAATGATAAAATAATAATAATAATATTAAATTGTAAAACATAATAATAATAGTAATAATAATAATAATAATAAAATAAATAAATAATAAAAAAACAAAGTAAAATGTAAAAAATAAAACAAAAATAATACTAAAAAACAGTAATAAATGGTAAACAAAAAATAATAATAAAATATAAATAATAAAACAAAACAAAATGTAAAAAATAAAATAAAATAAAATAAATTAAAAAATTAAAACCAAATAATTATTTTTAAAAAATTGTTTAAAGAAGTAATAATATGGTATAATAAGTCGAAAAGTTAAATTGTTATTAAAATAAATTAAAATGATTTACATATAAAACGGTTACCCATTGCCAGATCTCCGAGTCCGTTCTCCAGGTGTCCGTCAAACGTGAACTGTTCTCTGATCAGGTCACACACACGCTTCAGACACGAGCATCTCCAACACGAGCTCGAGAGAGTCAGTGTGTGATTCATACAGTGAGGAGCAGAAATATCCAAAACCCTTTCAGGAGACACTGTAGAGTTATTATCTCTATGGCAAACACTGCCTCTTTCATTCCTGAGAGCGGCGTCTGATCTTACAGAAGATAAAGGTTTTGGTAGTTTGATGTTTAGTGGTTCTGCGCTGAAGTGATGCACGCCTGTGATTGGCTGAAGCATGGCGATCTGAACAGGAAGTAGGGTCAGACTTCCTGTCTGTGGGTCTTGCTGTAACAGGAAGTTGTTATAAAACCCATTGTCACATGGTAGAGTGGGGTAGTTTGGCTGTTTGTCCGTTTCTTTATTGGTTATTTGGGTAATCACTGGAGGCGTTGAATTCACAAGAGTCTTACAACTGGATGATGATGAACAACCGGTCACATGATCCGCCGTAGAGAAAACTCCCTCAATCCCATCATCCTCGGTGTCGCTCTCGTCCGGTTCTTCTGGCTCTAGCGGGATAGTTTCATCTGTGATGTCATCAAAAGAGACAATCCTTAAAAACAAACAAGAGCATTAGATCCTAGATCCACAATTCCGAGTTTATAACTCAAAATTCTGACTTTATTTCTCTCAATTCTGACTTTATTTCACAATTCTGACTTTATTTCTCACAATTCTGACTATTTCTCTCAATTCTGACTTTATTTCACAATTCCGACTTTATTTCTCGCATTTCTGACTTTATTTCTCGCAATTCTGACTTTATTTCTCGCAATTCTGACTTTATTTCACAATTCTGACTTTATTTCTCGCATTTCTGACTTTATTTCTCGCAATTCTGACTTTATTTCTCGCAATTCTGACTTTGTTTCACAATTCTGACTTTATTTCTCGCATTTCTGACTTTATTTCTCGCAATTCTGACTTTATTTCTCACAATTCTGACTTTATTTCTCTCAATTCTGACTTTATTTCACAATTCTGACTTTATTTCTCGCATTTCTGACTTTATTTCTCACAATTCTGACTATTTCTTACAATTCTGACTATTTCTCACAATTCTGACTATTTCTCACATTTCTGACTTTATTTCTCACAATTCTGACTATTTCTCACAATTCTGACTTTATTTCTCGCATTTCTGACTTTATTTCTCACAATTCTGACTATTTCTCACATTTCTGACCTTTTTTCTCGCATTTCTGACTTTATTTCTCACAATTCTGACTTTATTTCTCACAATTCTGACTTTATTTTTCGCAATTCTGACTTTATTTCTCGCAATTCTGACTATTTCTTACAATTCTGACTCTATTTCTCGCAATTCTGACTTTATTTATTGCATTTCTGACCTTTTTATCGCATTTCTGACTTTATTTCACAATTCTGACTCTATTTCTCACAATTCTGACTTTATCACAATTCTGCCTTTATTTTTCGCAATTCTGCCTTTATTTATCACAATTCTGACTTTATTTCTCGCAATTCTGACTTTATCACAATTCTGACTTTATTTTTCGCAATTCTGCCTTTATTTATCACAATTCTGACTTTATTTCTCGCAATTCTGCTTTTATTTCTCGCAAAAAAACGTGGGGGAAATATATCAGTGAATTCTTCTTGAAACGGTTAAGTTTCACCCCGGTTCTGAACTTAAATGTTATAATTCATGAATGCTTTGACCTAAGGTTGGTCTCTTTATAAAGAAGACACTTGGCAGATTATTGCAGAAGTGAAAGCACTTGAAAAAAATCGCAGTGTAAAAAAGTTCTAGAAGTGAAAGCGGATAGTCCATCTATCAGGAATATGTATAAGAGCGCGTCAGTGGACCTACAGCTCAGACTGTGTGTTTGGGGTCAGGACTATCGGGCTGAAGTGTGTATCAGGAGAGGTGAAGGCCTCGGGCAAACTGATGCTGGTGGAGGACACTGGGTAATTATGAGGAACAGGACCAGTTACAGGGGCCAACCGGCCCTCGGGGGCCAACGGGACAAAACCTGAGACAAAAACACACCTGCAAATTAATACCACAACAATATAGTAAAGCATGTTCATATTCAGCCGACACACATGTCTGAACATTCATTACAAATCAGGGTGGATCTCATGAAAACATGTGTGGATCACATTTCAGCCCCAAAAACAAATATATAAGACATTATACATAATGAAGAGGAATCCTATTTTAGGACCATTAATGCAATTTGTTTTGCAATATAACTGTATTTTAATAGCAAAAGCACATTCCCCTCATATTCTCATTTCTGTAATGCATCCATTTTACTTTTGAGTTTTTTGATTCTCATTTTATATATATATATATATATATATATATACAAAATATTTATATTTAAAACAAATAATTAATAATAATATAGTTTCCACAAACATATGAAACAGCACAACTGTTTTTAACATTGAAAATAATAATAAATGTTTATTGAGCATCAAATCATCATATTAGAGTGATTTCTGAAGGATCATGTGACACTGAAGACTGGAGTAATGATGCAGAACATTCAGCTTTGATCACAGGAATAAATTACACTTTACTGTATATTCACACAGAAAACAGATGATTTACATTATAATAGCATTTCACAATTTTTACTGTAGTTTTGATCAAATAAATGCATTGTTAGCATAACCCACCCCAAACTTTTGAATAACAGTGCATATACATAATTATTTTCTTCTTTTTTTTCACATTATAATAATATGAGATTCTTTTCACATTACATTACAAAGAATGTGTGGGTAAATGTGCTTAATTGTCATAAAGATAATAGGCTTTCTTTATGAGCAGCAGAATTTCTCTCTTCTGATTTTAGGGTGAAATATGTGCTGAAAATGTTTTGTGATTTAATCTCAAATGTTAAAAATGCAAACTGACAGAATGACTCGCACCTGTGTTAACTTCTCCCAAGTGTGGGTCAGGTGTGTGTCCAGCACACTCAGGAGAACACGGTTCCTCTGTACCTCTATTCCCATCCAATGCCTTCAATGAAAAACACTTCTGGTTATGAGAAACTTGCTGACCGAAGTTCATGCATTAAGACCGGAAAGAGTTACAGAAGAGCGTTTGTGTGTTTGTGAGAGTAGCTGGGATTTACTCTTTATTTGGTTCTATTTTTAGTTTGTCTAAAGAATTTTAGAATAATCATCTGTGGGAAAGTTGATATTTAAACCAAGTCTCCTGAGATTTGAAAGATCAACTTCTGAGCAATTGCATTCCTTTGAGAAATCTCATGCAAATTCAATTCACGACTATCTGGAAGCTGGAGTTAAAAACATGTGTATTAGATGTGCAAACGGGACAGAGATGAGTGTGTGTCGCTGATATCACTGGACTGACATGTTTCATGCGGTAGAAGGACAGTTTCTGTGATCAAATATGGAAACTCGTTTCTGCCACAGAATAAAAACAAAAAAGGTAACTGCAACATTTTATTTCACAATTCTGACTTTCACGCAAATTCTGAGGTTATTACTCGCAATTCTGACCTTTTTTCAGGATTGTAATATAAACTCGCGATTGCGAGAAAAAGTCATGATTGCGAAATATAAGCTTGCAATTAAAACAGGGAATTCTGCCTTTATTTCTTGCAATTCTGACTTTATTACTTGCAATTCTGACTTTATTTTTTGCAATTCTGACTTTATTTCTTGCAATTCTGACTTTATTACTTGCAATTCTGACTTTATTTTTCGCAATTCTGACTTTATTTCTCACAATTCTGCCTTTTTCTTGCAATTCTGACTTTATTACTTGCAATTCTGACTTTATTTTTTGCAATTCTGACTTTATTTCTTGCAATTCTGACTTTATTACTTGCAATTCTGACTTTATTTTTCGCAATTCTGACTTTATTTCTCACAATTCTGCCTTTTTCTTGCAATTCTGACTTTATTACTTGCAATTCTGACTTTATTACTTGCAATTCTGACTTTATTTTTTGCAATTCTGACTTTTTCTTGCAATTCTGACTTCATTTCTCACAATTCTGACTTTATTTCTCACAATTCTGACTTTATATCTCGCTATTCAGCCTTTATTTCTTGCAATTCTGCCTTTATTCTCGTAATTCTCACTTTATTTCACGCAATTCTGACTTTATTTCACGCAATTCTGACTGTATTTCTCGTAATTCTGAATTTATTTATCGTAATTCTGACTTTATTTCTCGTAATTCTGACTTTATTTCTCGTAATTCTGACTTTATTTCTCACAATTCTCACTTTTATTTCTCGTAATTTGACTATTTCTCGTAATTCTGACTTTATTTCTCGCAATTCTGACTTTATTTCACACAATTCTGACTTTATTTCTCATAATTCTAACTTTATTTCTCGTAATTCTGACATTATTTCTCGTAATTCTGACTTTATTTCTCGCAATTCTGACTTTATTTCTCGTAATTCTGACTTTAATTCTCGTAATTCTGACTTTATTTCTCGTAATTCTGACTTTATTTCACACAATTCTGACTTTATTTCTCATAATTCTGACTTTATTTCTCGTAATTCTGACTTTATTTCTCGTAATTCTGACTTTATTTCTCGTAATTCTGACTTTATTTCACACAATTCTGACTTTATTTCTCATAATTCTGACTTTATTTCTCGTAATTCTAACTTTATTTCTCGTAATTCTGACTTTATTTCACACAATTCTGACTTTATTTCTCATAATTCTGACTTTATCTCTCATAATTCTGACTTTATTTCTCGTAATTCTGACTTTATTTCTCGTAATTCTGACTTTATTTCTCGTAATTCTGACTTTATTTCTCACAGGAGAATGTGCAGACCGTGAGCTCTCCCGTGCTGCTGAATTTGGAGATAAAACGTTGCAATGGTGGAAAGAAGTTTCCATAGTAAACCGCACAGAGAACAGAGACTCTCTAGAAGTGAGAAGACGAGATCAGATGCTGACGCGTCACCTGATGAACTCGACTGATGAGCTGCGTCCACACGCTCTCTACATCACTTCCCTGCCGGCAGAGGTAGTCACGGCAACACTGAAATATGACAACAGACATAAACCACATTACCATACGCAAACACCCTAATGAAGCCTTTTAACACTGAATGAATAATTACATAATAATTATCATGTATTAATTATAACATAATAATCATCCATAATTACACTGTGAAATTATGTTCAGGACAATTCAGCCCAAAATCATGAATTATTAAAATCAGTATTTATTTAATTTAAATAACACATCATTATTTTTACACTCTATATATATATATATATAAAGTTTCATTTACATATGTATTTCATTTGTTAATATTACTTACTTTAGTTAACATATCATAATAATAATAATTTATTATTTATAATGCACTTTTCTAGTACCCAAAGCTCTTAGTTTTTCAACGTGAACTAACAATGAACAATACTTCTTCTATATTCATTTCAACATTTACTAATACATTTTTAAAATGGGATTTAATGTTGGATTTCTTAACATTAGTTAATTAGTTAAAACCAATGAACAACTGTATTTTTATTAACTAACATTGGCAAAGATTATTAAACGTTGCAAAAAAATAAATATTGCACACTGTTAATTATTATAATTTGTATTAATTATGTTAATTATGTTAACAAATGAAACCTTAATGTAAAGTGTATTGTAAATATTGTAAAGATTTTTTAATGATTTTAAATTAAATAATATTTCACAATATTACTGTTCTTACTGTTGAGCATAAGACACCTAAAAACTATTTTTTTAAATGTATTATTTCTATTATTTCTATACACACACACATATATATATGTATATATATATATATATATACACACTATATAAAGTTCCTGCACAATAGACTTGACTTTTCATTTTATTTTTCTTGATAATAAATATAATTCTCCTATATTTTTGAATAAAATATGACTCTATAAAATACGTTTTAAATGAATAAATAACGATCGTTCTCAAGCACCTTTTTGGCCGCTTCAATAGACGGCCTTTCGATTGGCGTTCTCTTGGCCATCTCCAGCAGGAGTCTCTTGAGTTTCCTCGGCATGGCCAACTTTTGATCGGGAGACAAATTAAACTTGGCTGAAGCCCAGAGGACGGCTGCCACCCCATACACACACGCCTAGAGAGAAACACACATCCGTTTCAACACACAGCACTGTGTGTCACTACTAGAAAGTGGTTGCCATAGTGACAAACCTTTTCCGTCACAATTCCATGTTCTTGAAATTCAGGAGCCAGGAAAAACGCATCACAGGAGACTGAGAAGGACAACCGGAACAGAGTTATTAATAATAATAAACTTTATTTTAAAGCAGCTTCTCAAGACACTTTACACAAAAATACAAAGAGAAAAATAAATAATAATAAAAGTAAACAATACACAGATACACAAACAAAAGAACACACTGGAATACAATATAATTAAACCTTTAGGGAAAAGTCAACCTAAAAAAAGTGAGTTTTTAGGTTGGATTTAAAAATGTTTCGATTTTGTGCATCTTTAATATGAGAAAGCCCTGAGTTAATGAGTTAATGAACTGAAGTTAATGAACGATTGCATTAGTTGTGAGAGCTCGTACCTGAGTTTTTGGGTCTGAGAAACAGCATCTCTCCTTCACAGCCCACAAACACTGAGTCCAGACACACATAGTCTGAAGGCACACAGAGAACACGTGATCATACAAGTCAGGAGCAAACGATTGCTGAGGAAATGTTGCCTTTAGTTCTTATTAAAGTGTGATGGTTGCTGAAACTATCAGTGTTTCTGAATGTGGGAAGATGGGAAATTACATTCCTTGCTTCAACATTCAAGATTTTAGGTTCAAATCTTAGGAATGTCAAGTCAGCCAAAGCCCTAAATATTTAGCTTAAGAGATTTTATTTGAATATTTCAATAATTTAACAACAAAAAATGTGCATGTTTAAATGCTCACATGACACGCAGGTAAAAATGTGTGTGTGTGTGTGTGTGTGTGTTACAATTATTTGTTATTACAAATGATTACAATTTTTGTTTAGGTGCATGTCATTTGACCATTTATAAATATATATTTATTATAATTTCTATTGTTTATTATTGTCTGATGTCAGTTAATGCTCACATGACGTGTGTGTGTGTGTGTGTGTGTGTGTGTGTGTGTGTGTGCGTGCGTGTGCGTCTGTGCGTGCGTGTGCGTTTTAATAAAAAAATTATTACAATTTTTGTTTAGCTGCATGTCATTTGACCATTTATAAATATATATTTATTATAATTTTCATTATTTATTATTTTCTGATGTCAGTTAATGGTGACATGACATGCAAGTAAACAAAAATAAATATTTTTTTATTTGTTCTATTTTTATTATTTATTATTTTTAAGCGTTTTATTTTAATTGTTTGAAAAAATTATAAATAATAAATGATAGTAAATAATAATACAAAAATCTTGCTTCAACATTCAAGATTTTATTTAAAAATGTATAGGAATGTCAAGAATGTCTATTTTATTCTATTTTATTTAGACTTTTTATCTCAATTCTGACTTTATTTCTCATAAATCCAAGTTTAACTGACTTTCTCAGAATTGT
The DNA here is from genome assembly GCA_022829025.1 of Squalius cephalus. NCBI lineage: Eukaryota > Metazoa > Chordata > Actinopteri > Cypriniformes > Leuciscidae > Squalius > Squalius cephalus. The sequence continues at coordinate 34,574,973 of CM040811.1, forward strand.
GAGATGTAATCTTGCAATTCAGAGAAAAAAAAATCTACATTGTGAGATATAAACTCGCAACTATCTTTAGTATTTTTTTATTTTTTTTTACTCTTTACGTGGCAGAAACAAGCTTATAGGAAAGTGTATATTTTTGTATGCTGTAACTGGTCATCACTTCTCTATATGTTTTTATTATCAAGTTTTAACCTTCAGTGTGTCAAATGAAATTTTAAAACTACAAATATTCCATCAGGCCTCTGAAGTAAAAACAGCTCAAACACTTCATGCATAATAATCATATGAGTATTAGAAAATGTGTATTAAACATATGCATATGTGCATTAGCAAAGCACTGCATTAAAATATAGATTAATTATGGACATGACACATAAAGACAAAGTAAAGAGTCTTTGATGTTGACTGACCTGGGAGGTCGATGTACGTCTGCAGCGTGGAGAGACACGTGTGGCATAAAGCCCAGAGCTCGTTCACTGAGAGCGGAGCGGAGCGAGAGAGAAGATCCCGCAGGCACATCCACTGGGAACAAACATACAACAATATCGCTCATTCATTTTACATCAACACACTTCTTTTTATCACACTTTCTAAAGTGCTAAAACTGTATCACCGTTCTTCCCCAGCTGATTTCTGTGAAACATGAACGACGAGCGGGACAGTCAACAGATCAGCACTGCATTGAGAGTCTAAGCCTTGCCAATGGAAATATTCAAGTGCACGAAGATGCAAAAAAGAAGTAATTCGTTACTTGAACGCTGTGTGGAAAGTTGTGTGTGCGCAAACATCAGAAGCGAGTGCAGAAAACGTGTCTCGGACAGCGCGCAAATACTGAATTGAGCTCTCTTTCACCTGAAAACTACTGCTACTCGTCTTTAATAATGTTTTAAATTTATATTAGTTAGGTTAATAGTTTTAGCTGTGGCATTGAAATTGGAATAGAGGATTGTGAATTTTCACTGGTATGTAAAATTGTGGTGTCATAACTGGTTTCATGGCCGGTAAAACATGCTTATGGCTAGTACATTTTCAAAGTCACCAGCCATTGGCAGCTGCAGACAAAAGTTAGTTTTAGGCCCTGGTTAAAACACTTAAATGTTTCTTTTGGATGTTTTCTTTCCACTAGTCTGAGAGAAGATATGATATGGAACAGAATAGACTCAAATCTCAATATTGAGCAGTGCGTGAAATAAACTGTAGTGTCTTGGTTTAATGGAGTAGTTCACTTCAGAATTAAAATTTCCTGATAATTTACTCTCCTCCACGTCATCCGAGATGTTCATGTCTTTCTTTCTTCATTTGAAAAATAAATTAAGGTTTTTGAGGAAAACGTTCCAGGATTGTTCTCCATATAGAGACTTCAATGGGGTCCAAATGTGAGTTTCAGTGCAGCTTCAAAGTCTCGACACGATCCAGCCGAAGAAGTCTTATCTAGACAAACCAGCGGACATTTTAGAACAATAATAAACATTTATATACTTTTACCCACAAATGCTCGTCTTACACTAGCTGTGATGCGACACACATTATGTAGTAAGGTTGAAAGGTCACGCGTGACGAAGGCGGAGGTACAGACCCAGTGTTTACAAAGCGAACGTGCAAAGACTAAATCAAACGCACTTTACAAAATAAAGAAAAGGTAAAACAACGATGTCGGACGATTTCGAAGTTTTTTTTCAGAGTTTTTCGCTCTATTTACATTTTTGAACCCGGAAACACGCGTGACCTTTGAACGTGATTACGTTAATGCGTAAAGTCGTGGACGTGCAAGACGAGCATTTGTGGGTAAAAGTTTATTTTTGTTCTAAATGTCCGCTGGTTTGTCTAGATGAGACTCTTATTCCTCGGCTGGATCGTGTCGAGACTTTGAAGCTGCGCTGAAACTCACATCTGGACCCCATTGAAGTCACTATATGGAGAACAATCCTGGAACGTTTTCCTCAAAAACTTTTCGACTGAAGAAAGAAAGACATGAACATCTCGGATGACGTGGAGGAGAGTAAATTATCAGGGAATTTTAATTCCAAATAATAATAAAGTGGGTCATATCTCGGCCGTTCTGTATCAACAAACAAACCTCATTCTGATATCCCTCATTCGGGGACAGGATAGTTTGGCTGTCGTGGTTTGAGCAGCACAGATCTCCGTCTTCCAGGGTTTCAGCGTCTACAAAGTCGCTTTGATCCGTCTCACGAGCGTCCGGTTCGACCGTCGCATCCACAGACGGGTCACATGATTCCTCTCCTCGCCGCTCGGACCTTCTCTCGGCCCGAGTGTGTTTAGCCCGCAGTCTCCCGCTCCAGCTCTCGTCCTCGCTGATCTCGGACAGGTCGGACACCAGCATGCTGATGGGAGTGTGTGAGGGAGGACTGAACACCCGAGGGTTGTTGGAGTCCGGGACGGAGCAGGACCGGTTCAGGGCTCTCCTCTCCTGACTCCTCCTGTGCACCGGAGAACTGTTCTGAGACCTGCTGTCCGGAGAGGGCTCGTCTTCCCTGATGAAGAGCCAAGTCAATATGCATTCAAATTGTATTATTATTATTATTCTCAGCTTATTCCTGTTTTATGTACAGTGCTGTATTATTTAAAGGTGCATTGTGTAATATTTAGAGGATCTGCTGAGAGAAATGCAATATCTATGTTTTCAGTGTTGTATAAAGACCTTACTTAATGAACCGTTATGTTTTTATTATCTTAGAATGAGCCATTTCTCTCTACACACACCGCGGGTCCGCTTACATCGACATGTTTCTACGGTGGCCCTAAATGGACAAACGCGTTTCCTCACTATGTTGTTCTTCGTGTAAAGAAGCTTTAGCTAAAGTCAGCGAATAAAACACTGACGCAATAATGAACAAGTCACAATAATATTCGCAATAACATATCGTTTTACTGAATAATTAAGTAAACCTTATTTCTTAATTTATCTTTGTAAAGAAACCTTATTGTTTAACTGGCTACTCTCTGCAGTCTCAGACGACGACATCACTTCCTGTCGGCCACCGTAACTTCTGTTGGGTGCAGTTCACAACCTCACCACTAGATGCGCTAAAATTACACACTGCACCTTTAAGAATTTACTTGAAGTTATCCTGTACAGAGTTTAATTAAAGTTTTCCTTATATAGAATTGACTTGAAGTTTTCCTGTACTGCATTTACTCGAAGTTGTCCTTGTATATTTTACTTGAAGACAGCTTTAAAGCCACTCCTCCTTATATGTGACCCTGGACCACAAAACCAGTCATAAGGGTCAAGCTGAATAAATAAGCTTTCCATTGATGTATGGTTTGTTAGGATAGGACAATATTTGGCCGAGAGACAACTATTGAAACTCTGGAATCTGAGTGTGCAAAAAAATCGAAACATTGAGAAAATCTCCTTTAAAGTTGTTCATTTATGTTGGCGATTGTGCCGCATTCACTCACAAAAATAAATGTTTGATATATTTACGGTAGGAAATTTACTAAATATCTTCATGGAACATGATATTTACTTAATATCCTAATGATTTTTGGCATAAAAGAAAAATCGATAATTTTGACCCATACAAATTTTTGACCCATTTGTGGCTATTGCCGACTCGAGACTGGTTTTGTGATCCAGGGTCACATTTGTTCATACAAGTATATGTTGTTTTTAGCTAAAGTGATTCAAGAGAGGAAGGAGGAGAAAGAGAAACAGTTATCTTACGTCTGGCTGTCAAAAATTAGAAAATTGTCTAAATTGGAATCTGAGGAAGATATTATCCAGATTTAAGATGTAAGATTTCAAAGGAATTAAAGCCATACTTGAGCTCTGTTTGGCTGAACAAATTTCAAGGATTTTTCATGTTTTTGTGTTTGTGAAAATAAATGTGCAACACTTTAATGGACTGGCCGTGCATTTCTTGACGCATAAGACACTTCATCTCCTAATAGAAGCAAGAAAACGGTGTATTTGGTCTTTGCACTATAATAAAAAACTTGTTTCCAGTCCAAATATAAAAAAAATCTTAAAAAATGTACTGTAAAAAATGCTTTACTTACTTAGTATTTTTGTCTTGTTTCCAGTCCAAATATCAAACATTTCTTAAATCAAGATGCATTTACTAAAGTAGGAAAATGCCATAAGATATTAAGTCTTGTTTTCTGGGGAAATAAATAAAAATTAAGTGTGTTTTTGCTTTTAAAAAAAGCTAAATTTTCTGCCAATGGGTTGAGAAAAATAACATTGTTTCTGTTTGAATTAAGCAAAAACTCACTTCATTTTTATTAATTCCTCCAGAAAACAAGACATAATATTTTATGGCATATTCCTACTTTAGTAAATGCATCTTGATTTAAGAATTTTTAGATATTTGGACTGGAAACAAGACAGAAACACTGAGTAAGAGAAGCGTTTCTGCGGTGTGTTTCTGTACCTGAGTCCAGCTGACGCTCCAGACCAGCGAGAGCCATTACACACCAAACCCCTGCGCCTCAGCAGAAGCTCTTCTCCGTCACACGAGTCGCCGGAGGAGTTTCTGATCATGGGACGAGCGCTGGAGGGATTCTCCGTGGTGTTTGATCTTACAGCTTTGTAATCCAGAAAATGGAAACCGGAACTATCTGTGAAGAAATAGAAAGATCTGGCCATTAAAGATACTAGAGCTGCGATTCACAAACCGTTTGTGTCAGCCAAACCACTTTAAGCTAAAAAATGTATAATTTATAAAATATTTGTAAGTCCACCTGAGATTTTATTTGAATATTTCAATAATTTAACAACGAACAATTAACCAATTAACATGTTCACAGTGCTCACATGACATGCAGAAGAAAAACAAAACATATATATATATATATATATATATATATATATATATATATATATATACACACACATATATATAAATTAATAAATTAATAATAATAAAAAAAAATGACATGCAGCTAAACAAATGACATATTTTTTATAATTTAATAATTTATTTAGATATTTAATTTTTTGCTATTGTCTGATGTCAGTTATTGGTCACAGGAAATGCAGGGAGACAAATAAAATATTTTTTGTATTTTTTTAATTATTATTATTTATTTTTTTGTTATTCTCTGATGTCAATTAATGATCATATGACATGCAAGTAAAAAAAATAAATAAATATATATTTTTAAATATATTCTTTTTATTATTATTCATTATTTTTAAGTGTTTTATTTTACTTGAATTTTAAAATAATTTATACATTTCAATTTTATAATTTTGGATTAATTATCAACCCATAATTTCTTTTGAAGATATTTTTTGATGATAACCCCCTTCTTTTTTTCCCGTTTCTTTAGGTTTATGTTGTTTATTTATTCTTTGTTTGCTGCTATTCTGTATTTTTGAAATTGTATTAAGCTTTGTCTTTTGAGGTTTGTTTGGTATCTTGTATGTTCCTTCAAGCAATCAAATATATACTGTATATCTACACATATATATATATATATATATGGGAAGTCACATTATGAGACAACTGTGGGATCAAACCTGGGAAAGTAGCGACGGACTCTATGGACAGAAGTCTTCGTCCAACAGCGGATAGTTTCCGACAGACGGTTGTGGACGAGACGTCAGCGAGGAAAGCCTCGGCCTGAGAGAGAAGATCCTGCAAAATAAGAGCTGAAGTTATTCACACACACGCATCATTAACCCGTGTGCGCTCCTTATTTGTGAACACACTCATGTTCCTTACAGTTAAAGTGACCGGACATGTAAAATGTTCTATTTTCTTCAGTAAAATCACTGCAATATATTTTTGTTCAATAATATTTATATTTTTGTATTTTTTATATACTTTTTTATTTTGCATTTTGAGATAATTTAATGGTACTGATTAATATTTATGCAATAATTATTTTCCATTTTTCCCCATTGAAAACAATAATAAAAAATGAAAAAAAAAAAAAAATAACAAAGAGGGAAATCTGCCTCCTTCAGTCAAATGACCCTTAAACCATTTATATCATACATTTTAAATATTTAATTCTCCATAGAAAGTCGTGAAAGTTCTGAAATCGTACGTTTTTCTAATTTTTTCTCGTGCATATCATGTGAACTTGAGTAAATTATTAATTAAATTATTATTACATTAATTATTAAATTATTATTAAATTATTGAAATATTAACTTAAAATCTCAGAGGTTCAGCTGACAAAAAAGCTTTAGAGAATCCAGAACAAATGTATAGGACATTTTATTATTCCTGGAAGGTTAGTGTGATTTCCATTAAACGTTTATATCTGTGTTTTCTGCAACATTCTGTCAGCCGTCAGTAAAGCTGGATCTGGGGATTGTTCACATCGGTCAGATGAAGGGAGAGATCTTTGTTTCATGACTGAACTGAGTCTGTGGCTCGTGTGTGTCAGAGAAACACTAGCGCTGGATATCCACTAGACTGCGCTCAAGGACAGCCTGGATTAGCAAAGGTCAACAAACATTACATCAAGATTTGTTCACATCAAACACAGTGCTGGTTTGTCAGTGTTTATGTCGCAATCAAATTGTTATGTTGTTAATATAACAATAATATGTTACTTTAAAAAAAGCAGAATTATTTTTGTTGTAAATGACAAAATTATTACAATGTTATTAACATGCAAAAAAAAAAATTAAATTATATTTGAATATGCAGCCTTTTCAGACGATATCCATTAAATGGATATGCTGTTAATGTAAAAAATATAATAGTAATTTTTTTGTTGTTGAAATTAAAATTATTATTTCAAAAATATATTAAAAAAAATTATATTTATTTAAATTATATTTTTTATTTAAATTATAATTTAAAATTATATTATGAACATGCAAATATAATTATTAAAATTATGTCTCTGATGATGAACCTGGAGTGTGGGTCGATCCTCAGGTTTCTCTCGCTGCATCCGCTTCAGCAAACACTTGCTCTCTTCACTCAGATCCTGATCCTGATCCTGATCCTGATCCTGATCTTGATCCGTGACGGGATCCAGCGCGGCCCAGAGGGTGGAGCCTAATGAGAACATGTGACCCTGGAGAACAGAGATGTGCTAATTAAATCATACTTCTTAAACATATCTAAGGGATTATCTAATATACAGACTATAAACCCAAAACCTGATCTACTATCACTAGATGAAATCTGTAATAATAAAATAGTCTTTTTGTTTACAAAACAAAAGGCACATTTATTTAGTTTTTATTTTGTTTATTAGTTTATTAAATAAAACAAAGTCACAGGACAGAATGTGTCCTAAAATGTGAGTATAATGTTAAAATTGCAAAATTATTCAAATGTTATGAGCATGCACAAAAAAAGAAGTGTATAATTAAAATGAAAAAAATATTAAAATTATAATATGAACCTGCAAAAAATATTATGAAAATTATGTTATGAAAATGCAACAAAAAAAAAAAGAAAAAAATGAAGTGTTTATGAAGTATAAAAATAAAGTATAAAATTTAAATGACAAAATTATAAAAATTATGCTATGAACCTGCAAAAATATTATTAACATTGTTATGAACATGCAAAAAAAAAATATTATGAAAATGCAAAAAAAAAAAAAATAGTAATAAATTACTGGCCTCCATCTGAAAAATATAAGTAGTAAGAAGTAAAATCAATATTCCAAAATGAGATTAAAATGATGTTATGAAAATGCCAAAAAAACAACAACAAAAAAAAGACTGGTCTCCATCTGAAAACAATTAAGTGTATATGAAGCATAAAAATGATGTATAAAAGGACAAAATTATTAAAATGTGATGAACATGCAAAAAAAAAAAAAAAAAAGAAGTGTAAATGAACTATAAAAAAGAAGTAGCCTATACAATTAAAATGACAAAATTATTACAATTATAATATGAACCTGCAACAAAATATTATGAAAATTATGTTATGAAAATGTAAAAAAAACAACAACAAAAAACAGTACTGGCTTCCATCTGAAAGAAAATGAAGTGTATTTGAAGTATAAAAACTAAGTATAAAATTATTATTACAAAATTAATAAAATTATGTTATGAACCAGCAAAAATATTGTTAAAAATGTTATGAACATGCAAAACAATATTATGAAAATGGTGTTATGAAAATGCTAAAATAGTCCGTCTGAAAAGTGTATGAAGAATAAAATCAATATTACAAATGTATTAAAATTATGTAATGAAAATGCAAAAAGAAGTGTATATGAAGGATAAAGATGAAGTATAAAATGAAAAAAATATTAGAATTATGTTATGAGTAAAAAAATATTAAAATTATTTTTCAGTTTTTCCAATAACAGTTTCTTTGAGACTATATTTTCTTCAGGTTTGGTCCGCATCTGAATCCATCAAACCTGACGACTCATTGCTCAGCTCCAATAATGAAACATTTCAATGAAAAGAAGATTGCAAACAACAGAATCTCACGCAGGTCAGACTCGTCCGTCCGAAATCTGATGATAAGAAGAATCTTAATATCATGATTAAAATATACACTGTTATTTTAAAATATACACTAATGCATCCATCTGATCACCATCATTATTTCAGAATACATTCATATTTTGTAGAGAAACAGAATTAAGGTTTTTAAAATAAAAGGCTGTTCATTCCCACTGAAAGAGCATTACGTAAGGTGTGTTCATTTCAGAAATGCAAACCGCCTACAGCAATTCTGGCTCGTGGTTTTTATTCTTTACTGTATATATATATATATACAGATAAGGTAGAAGCTAGCAGGTTATTTAGTTTTTATTTTATTTATTAGTTTATGAAATAAAACAAAGGCTATTCTTCATCTGTAGGCCCAGGACAGAATGCAACAGTCATCCTAAAAATTAAGTATAAGATCAAAATGATTAAAATTATGTTCATGACAATGATAAAAAAAACATATAACATATAAAAATGATGTTATGAACATGCCAAAAAAAGGACTGGTCTCTATCTGAAAAAAGAATGAAGTGTATATGCAGAAAAAAAGAAGAAGAAAATTAAAATTACAAAATTATAAAAATTATGTTATGACCCTGCAAAAAAAAAACATTATTAAAATGATGATCTGAACATGCCAAAAAAAAAGAATGATCTCTACCTGAAAAAAAAGTGTATATGAAGTATAAAAATGAAGAATAAAATTAAAATTACAAAATTATTAAAATGATGTTATGACCATGCAAAAAATATATATATATTATTAAAATGATGTTACAAAAAAAGAAGGCTGGCCTCCATCTGACATAAGATTAAGCGTATATAAAGCATAAAAAATAAGTATAAAATTAAAATGGCAAAATTATTAAAATAATGTCAAAATATTTTTTTCAGTTTTTATAATTACAATTTATTTTATTACTCTGTATTACACTGGTATTACTCTGGTATATGTCCAAAAAGCTTGACAGCATGTTTTTAGTAATTTTGTGGAAATATGAAACGTGTGTGTGTATCAGATGAAGTGAAAGTGCTCCAGAAGAAGAGACGCACTGAAACCTCACGATCGCAGCATCACAATCCTCTCTCAGCATGTCATAAGCACACACACGACTGCTTGTATTGTTGTCTATTGTATTGAGTTTTGGGAGGTTTCTCCGCTGTCTAAATGAGCCCTGTTCTGTCCATTTAGCAAACATTGTTTCTGACCTTGTAAAACAATAGAGTTTAAGCTCACCTCAAACGTGTTTCCAGTCTTATCCAACTCTGGAGGAACAAAACAGCCGTCAGGATCATCTGAGAAAAGGCACATAACACGAGAGAAATCAAACTACATTTTTACACTTCCAATGCGAGTCGTGCTTGTCAATGCAAAAGCCACGTATAACCACGGAACTAGAAACTAGAAAACACAAGCTTGAATATTAACAATTGAATTCACCAGGTAAAGAATGGTACACCTGAACACTAAAATGTAATCATGTAAAGAGCCCCTATTATGCTATTTTAAAGGTTCCTAATGTTGTTTTGGCGTCTCCTACAACAGGTTCACACGCATCCAATGTCAAAAACACTTTAATGTCCTCATAATCTCCACTCAAAGTCCTTTTAGGCAAGTCGTGCCACTCGGCCGCCATCTTGGCAACGTCTCCGGGCAGCTATTTCAGACTAACAAGACTGGCTCCTATCTAAATGAATGGGCAGAGAGTAAGAACTGCACTTTCACTGGTCACCGGGACATAAAAACTGCATGTATAGAAACAGCAGTAAAATATGATAAAAAATCGCTGAAAAAGTTTGATGACTTTGCCCCAAAATAAGGTTTAAAATGCCTTTTTCCCCACAAGTTATACCTTTACTACGCATGCGCAAGGGTTCACGTTCACGACACCAAACTTCATTTACGTCTCTATCCAGAATGCCGGTGTTGTGCCAAGCACTTAAACAATTATATGTATTTAAATGTCTGAAACCTAAAATAAACATTATGTGGTTAAAACACTGAACAGTTGTGATATAGCCTATGACGAGCGCTGAGCGCGTCCGTCTTTGGCTCAGCGCCAGCCACAGCGCGAAAGCACAGGTTGAATATGGCAGTTATGTCTCGTCACTGTACATTCGCTCCTTAGTGGTCAGCTGCTGACTGTTAAAAGCAGATGATTGGCTTTCCAGCGGGAGGGGCGGGACATGTGCATACAACCGCCATATTTGCCGTTACGGGTTTTCCTTATATAGTTGTATTGAGGATTGAGGAAGTGGCATGTCTCATATAAATTGTCTCTGTCTCCACTGCACATCAGCTCTTTTCCCTCAGAGTCTGAAACGCTTCGTTTGAAGATTCAGTCTCTCTAAACTCCGCCTCTCTGAGAGCTGCTTTGCTCTGATTGGTCAGAAACCAAACACTCATTATCATACCTGAATCTCAGCTCTTGATCACAGTGATACGAACAGTAACGATGGCGTGGGTTTTACCGTATCAATCTCATCAAAGACGACATGAACAACACTAACCAAACTCTTCCAGTCTCAGTGTTTGAGGGCGGGGCAAAGCAGGCGTTGTGCGCAGGCAGCCAATGGGTTGGCATTATGCAAATTAGTTACAAACCTACGTAGGTTCGTGTAAGAAGTGAGACTGGAAGACTGTAAAAAGTGTTCAGTTCACTTACTTAAAAAAAATTGAGTAAAGCCATTGCCTTAATATTATTAAGTAAATAAGCTTAATGCTTAATTGAAAAAAAAATTATTATGTGAACTTGACATTTCCACATTACTTCATTTTTTTGATTAAGCATAAGGTTTATTTACTTAATAATTTTAAGGCAACGGGTTTCCTAAAAAAAAAAAAGAAAAAAGTTAAGTTAAGTCACCTGATCACTTTTTACAGTGAATTAGACAACTCGTTACTGGAGTTTAGAATCACTTCTTTCTTTTAGGACACAATAACTCTATTTATCTGCACTTTGAAACTTTGCAGACGTTCAGAAACGCCGCATGATGACACGCACACATTTAACGTTCAGCATTAGGTGTTTGATCTGATTTTAGGAGCGCTAGTAATTGTTATAGTTCACTTAACCAGTAAAACCATCTCAAAAAGAGAAGTCGTATTAACTATGGTGAATGCGCAGAACTATGACAAAAACCCACAGTATGAAAGCTCCAGCTGTGATGTGTAATTATATTCTCTCTCTGTGAATAAGTGTGTAAGTCCTCGGAGGAGCTTTTCTAACTCTCGCTGTCTAACTAGGGCACATTGAGAAGAGACGCTCTCCTCCAGACGCTCGGATCTGTTAAATAGGTCAGGCGTTCTCCTCCTCGGTATCTCAGATCCTCCAGAAAATACTCGGGCGGAGGAACTCACCGGTATATTTAGAAAGCATACGCTGTGGCCTTTGAGAATGACATTCAGTGTATGAAATGGGCTGCTAACGGGACTAGAGGACAAAACCATTGCTAGTTTGTATGTAGTTCTCATTTGCACCTTCATTTGTACAGTAGTCAACATTTGAAGTGGATCAAAACCTTTCATCAAAGTTATACGTGAATTTTGAACAATACCCGTTCTTGTCTTAGGACAACTTTGATGAACTTTTTTGATCCACTTCAAATGTTGACTACTGTATTTTACAAGTTGTAACACAAAACACCCTAATCTGATAACAAAATAAGAAGAAACAAAACCATATAAAATATAATCGTGTGTGAAAGTAAAATTACAGTTAACTTTTTCACTAAGGTCCCAATAATTTGTTAAGGCATTAATTAACATTAACTAGCAGTACATTTGTTAGCAGGGAAAGTCATTTTACTGTTTTTCACAGTAAATTATATGATAATTCATAGTTTTTACTTGCAAAAACTATCAATTTAACAGTATTTTACAGTAAAATTACATTTAACTTTTTACATTAAGGTCCCAATAATTGGTTAAGGCATTCATTAACGTTCACTAGCAGTACATTTGTTTGCATAGAAAGTCCTTTTACTGTTTTTCAAAGTAAACTAAATGGTAATTCATAGTTACCATAATAATTACCTGTCAAAACCATACATTTGAGAGTATTTTTACAGTAAAATTACAGGTATCACTTTACAATAAGCTCCCATTAGTTGATGCATTAACTAACAATGAGTGATACGTTTGTTACAGTATTTATGAATCTTAGTTAAGCAAGATTTAGTTAGTTAAAAAATACAACCGTTCATTGTTGATTCATGTTAGCTCAGGTGTATTAATAAGAATGTATTAGCAAATAAACATGAACTATTATAATAGTTCATGTTAACTAATGTTTTTAAATAATGTTAACAAATGGAACCATATTGTAAAGTGTTACCAAATTACATATAATGCAATGCTAAACCATTTACAATTATGTTAAAGTAACAGTTTAACAGCATTTTTACTGTAGCATTTTGAGTATTTTTTTTTACTCTGTACCAGTTTTATCAAAATGCACATTAATAATGCTTTACGGCATAAATTGCGCACTCGTGGGAGGGTGTTATATCTGTTAATAATTATGCAAATGAATGCCCCCATTATCCAACTGCACAATAGCACTGAAACACACCAACACATGTGAGATCCACATGAATAAAATCACACTCTCCCAGCTTAATGAAGACAAGTCTGTCAAAGCCATCCATTTGTAGAGACGTGCATAAAAAAAATTACATTTAACTTTTTATGAGTTTCCAATAATTAGTTAAGCCGTTAATTAACATTAACTAGCAATGAGTAGTATTTGTTTGCAGGGAAAGTCATTTTACTGTTTTTTACAGTAAATTATATGGTTATCCATAGTTTTTACTTGCCAAAACCATACATATAACAATATTTTACAGTAAAATTACAGCTAACTTTCCCAATAATTAGTTAAAGCATTAATTAAAATTAACTAGCAATGAGTAGTATTTGTTCGTAGAGAAAGTCCTTTTACTGTTTTTCACAGTAAATTATATGGTAAATTCATCATTTTTACTTGCCAAAATCATACATTTTGACAGTATGTTTTTACAGTAAAATTACAGTTAACTTTTTACACTAAGGTCCCAATAATTAGTTAAGGCATTAATTAACATTAACTAGCAATGAGCAGTACATTTGTTCACAGGGAAAGTCATTTTACTGTTTTTTTTTACAGTAAATTATATGGTTATCCATAGTTTTTACTTGCCAAAACCATACCTATAACAGTATTTTACAGTAAAATTACAGCTAACTTTCCCAATAATTAGTTAAAGCATTAATTAAAATTAACTAGCAATGAGTAGTATTTGTTCGTAGAGAAAGTCCTTTTACTGTTTTTCACAGTAAATTATATGGTAAATTCATAATTTTTACTTGCCAAAATCATACATTTTGACAGTATGTTTTTACAGTAAAATTACAGTTAACTTTTTACACTACGGTCCCAATAATTAGTTAAAGCATTAATTAACATTAACTAGCAATGAGTAGTATTTGTTCGTAGAGAATGTCCTTTTACTGTTTTTCACAGTAAATTATATGGTAAATTCGTCATTTTTACTTGCCAAAAACATACATTTTGACAGTATGTTTTTACAGTAAAATTACAGTTAACTTTTTACACTAAGGTCCCAATAATTAGTTAAGGCATTAATTAACATGAACTAGCAATGGGCAGTACATTTGTTCACAGGGAAAGTCATTTTACTGTTTGTTTTACAGTAAATTATATGGTTATCCACAGTTTCTTTATGAAGACACATCTGTCAAAACCATCCATTTGTAGAGATGTGCATCAAAAGCAATATTTTCAATAAATCCAGGCAAACGCTGTGAGTGTGTTTGAGTCACGAAGCTGATGACTCACCGCTGAGCTGATCCATGAAACACACGTTGCCGTGAGCGTTGAAGGCCAGTGTGTCGGGCGTTACGCAGAGTGTGTGGAAGAGCGGAGAGAGAGCGATGCTCTGTAGAGAACACACACACTCCACACACACCGCCCACAGCTCCTGCTCCGACAGCCCTCTGTCCCTCAGACACAAAATATCAGCCAGAGAAACATTCTCCTGAGGAAATATTGAGTGATTGATCGCATGCATGCATGATGTAGAGACACGTGCAGTGCAATGGGGCTAAAACATTTTTCTAATTTAACACACAATGCATCATTAGAAATTATATTACCAGCATAACAGTAACAGTCAAACACACATGCACACAAATACATAAACACACACTCACACGCAATGCTAAAAGTGTGGAATAATTAAGGTGTTTTAATGTTTTTGAAAGAAAATACAGTAAAAATATTTGATCAAAATGCAGTAAAAATTGTGAAATATTATTACGATTTAAATCAGCTGTTTTCTATGTGAATATACAGTAAAGTGTAATTTATTCCTGTGATCAAAGCTGAATTTTCAGCATCATTACTCCAGTCTTCAGTGTCACATGATCCTTCAGAAATCACTCTAATGTGATGATTTGATGCTCAAAATACAGTTATGATTATTATCAATGTTGAAAACATTCATATTTTTTTGTGGAATAAATTCACAGGAATGAATTACGTATTAAAATATAGTGATATAGAAAACAGTTATTTTAAATTCTAATAATATTTCACTGTTTTTACTGTATTTTTTGATCAAATAAATGCAGCCTTGGTGACAGAAGAGACTTCTTTGCAATAAAAAAAATGAATTTTTTATTCATTTTTATGAATTTTTATGAATTATTCCAAAACTTCTGACCGGTAGTGTAAATACACACACAGAGTACAAAACTCCGAAATCTCCATAGTGACCCATTCATTCCAATGGAATATTCCTCAGATTACAAAAGACAGATTGTAACCAGTTCCGCTATGATGTCACTAGAGTTTCCCAAATGCATTCATGGGGAATGTGTGTTTTATGTGTGATTGACAGCTATTTATTGTGTTTTCCTCTCCAGTTGAGTTAGAAGCGAGTCTAAAGTGTGTTTGCCTGTAACTGATATGATGTTAGGACATTGTTATGCAGTTGCTAATGTGTTTCGCAAAACAAAACTCTATACAAACTATTTGTGTGTGTGTGTGTGTGTTCTATCCTTCATAAGGAAATAATCAAATGTGACTATATAACCAAGGCATGCTTTCGACAGATGGGAGAGTCTTAAGGGGACTTTCTACAAGAAGATCTTTTGGGTTGAGTAATACAATCTGTTGGTTCAGACAGGGATCTGATTCAACAAAAAAACTCTCTGAGCCAAAAACAAGGCCATCTAAGTGATGATGTCATGAGCCTTCAGATGTTTTAACAAACGT
>CM040811.1:34595650-34615650 GCA_022829025.1 Squalius cephalus
TCTGACGTCACAAACTACCTTGTAACCAATCAGATCAACGTGTGATCGTCAACCAGTGGATCTCTGAGCTGAGTGAGTGAGTGGAGGCGGGGCTCATTTGCATATTCATAGAACCGCGCATACTAAATGAGGCAAGGGTGTCGAGTTACATTAAGGCATGAAGACATTTATTTTTCAAGGAAAAAACACTTAAATATGTAATTTTGGTGATCGAAGATGAGTTTTAAGGGATAAAATGATGGACTACAATCTTTAAATGATCACATAATACTTTCCTGATGTTTAACAGTTTGTTTTTCTATTGGTAAAGTAATTTTATGAGCTGCTTAATGAATCTGCCCGTGAAATGAACACTTCATACCTCGAGAATGAACAGCCAACAAGTTCAAGCAGAGTTTCAGATTATATCCCGCAGATCTTAAAGTCCACCAGCCCTGTGTCATCCTCACATCCTCAGCTCTTGCAGAATCTCCATCGACAAATCAGCACGTTCATCCGTCTCCCTTAAGGCGCCTCTCAGCTTCAGAATGCAAATTGGACGTGAATCAAATTCTCCCAAAATATCATGAATCCAGGAGACACGAGCCACAGAAATAGAAGAAACGCCTCCGAAAGCCCTCAGCATCAGACACGAGCACACTGAGAGAAATGAGTAGATACTACAGAAAAAAACAATGTAATTTACATGAAAAAGTTAGTTCAGACAAGAATTAAAAAAAAAAAAAAAAACGAAGTAAATTCTATATTACTCAATTCACGCGTGTAGAAATGAAAGTGTAAATATCAACATTATAAAATTAAGTAAAATTACTCAACTTTTCTGATACTGGTGTTCCCATCATGCACTGGGCCTTGAATAATTAATGAGGTTGATTTTTCACTGTTTTCCAGCTGTATTTACACTGTTTCATCATTGCTTTTGTTGTTAGGATTAGTAACTTGCCATTTTGTGACATTTGGAGTTAATTCTCAAAATGACACATTCACACACAAAAACGATCCATCAAATGTTACGGTCATTATGTATTGTCTAGTATTGAGGTCTCTGCGTTCACATGTGACTTATTTAGTGTAGAATATCTATTGTATTAATTAGATGTTTCTAAGTGAAGCATGTACTTTAAAAGTGTGGTTTAATTCAATGTTATTTTTTCTGAGTGAAATGTCTTGCAAAGGAAACTTCAACTGAATAGATATAACTCAACCTTTTACTAGTCAAGTATTTACTTATTTCCTTTGTTACTTTCACTTAACTTAGTTAAGTAGAGTTTACTTAATTTCATATGTGAAATATACTTAAAAATATGAGTGTGAAATTTACTTAAAGAAATTTTCTTTAAAAATTTTTTTTTTTCCTCAGTGCAGATCAACAGTATAAAGCTGAGAAAATAAAGATGAATATTCATCAGATGCTGAAGCATCAAACTCTTCTCTGTGGAATTTCAGGGTTCAATGAAGCAAAGAGGTCAAGCTGTCAAATTCACAACAGTGTATCTTTATCTCACACTAAAAATAACTAAAATAGGTCATTTTTAATATTTATTTTAGGTCTGGTCATTGAAATAAAGGTGAAGTAAAACATTAATATATTATATGAATTATTAGTTGAAGTACCATTAAAACTAAAACTGAAATAAAAATAAATGAAAGCTAAATAAGAAATATTATTTAAAAAAATAATAAAAATTACAAAAGCATTTAACAAAATGACTACATTCACAACAATGTGTTGTTATCGTTTCTAATAATTAAATAGGTATATACATTTTAATCATTTTATTTATTGTATTTTTTATTTTAAGTCTGGTTATTGAAATAAAGGTAAAACAAAATATGAATATTGCATGAAAAACTTAAACACCTTAAAGGAAAATTTGAAATATTGAGTAATATTAACTTAAATATAATTGCTGGAAAGCTAAATAGAATATATATATATATATATATATTTTTTTTTTTTTTTTTTTAAATACAAAAGCATGTAATAAAATGGCTAACTAGAATATACACCATTATCAAAAACTAAAACTAAAACTAGTAAAAATTTGTATTTCTTTTTAAAAAATATTTGTAATTGAAATATATTAAATGAAATATGAATACAAGATGGAAAATCTAGGACAATTATTAGTTGAAGTACTATTAAAACTAAAACTGAAATCAAAATAAATGAAAGCTAGATAAAAAAATATTATTTTCAAAAATTATAAAAATTATAAAAGCATTTAACGAAATTACTACATTCACAACAGTGTTGTTATCATATCTAATACTAATACAAATATATAATAAAAATAAAATGATTAAAAATATATATTTTTTATATTTATTTTAAGTCTGGTAATTGAAATCAAGAAATAAAATATGAATATTAGATGAAAAACTTGAATGTCATTTTAAAGAGTAAAATTAGAAATGTTTAATTTTAGCTGAAGAAGTATAAGTGCTGAAAAGCTAAATAAAAATATTCTTTAAAAAAAATACAAATGGGTATTTTTTTTAATTTAGGTAATTGAAATAAATCTGAAATAAAAAATGAATATAAGATTGAAAAACTTATTTAAACTTGTATACAAATGTTGAGTAAATTTAGTACTATAATTATGAAATAAAAATAAATAAAAGCTAAATAGAAATATTACTTTTAAAAATAATAAAAATTACAAAAGCATTTAACGAAATTACTAAAACAGTACATTCACAACAAAGTTGTTATCTAAACTAAAAAACTAAAACAAACTAAAACTATTGAAATCTGTAATTTGTAACATTATTTAATTTTTAATTTAGGTAATTGAAATAAAAATAAATATAAAATATAAAATAAAATAAAATATAAGTATTAGACAAAACACTTAAAATGAAAATTTGAAATAAATGAGTTTAGGTTGAAGTACTAAAATGACTAAAACTGAAATAAAAAGAAATGAAAGATAAAAAGAAATATACTCAAATTAAAAATACTAGAAATACTAGAATGAAAACTGAAAATATAAAAATGTATTCAACATTAATAAATAGAAACAAACAAACAGTAAACATAATAGCCTACTACAATAACAGAGACTCACAAAATACCATGACTTTCTGTGCCTTATTGATTTATAAAACTACATAGGACACAAATGTCATTAAATATGAGTGTGAGGTGTCATACTTCATCTAGATCAAGTGCTGTCATGTAAACTGGGTTTCTCAAGGTTCATCAAGTCTATTGAGTGAATCCGCCACTAGATGGCAGAACAACACTGAGGAGAATCACTGATCCTCGATCTCTCAGAAAACACTGACACATCAACGCAACATGTCCACTCTTCATTAGAGTATTTCCACATCACATCTATTCACATATTCAATATAATCATGTAAGACCAGCCTCACTAACTGGACAAGACACATAATTAGTGATTAATAAGCTGCTAATAAACTAGTGAAGTATAATTCATGTGGACTGGCACCGGCTGATCAAAAACACAGATTTGTTTAGTTTCTATAAATCAGAACACAGTAAAACAATGGAAACTGGAAGATTATGTTTCTGTAAATGAAATATGAGAGTTATGTTTGTCTGCACAATAGCTCGCAGCACAACACACACACACACACACACTCACACTCACACACACTCGCGACGCGTCGCTTTAAAGCACATTAATGATTTGTATCCGTGTGTGTTTTCATCCATCCATCAGACTTCGCCTTCTGGTTAAAATGGGAAAATATTATTATTCTTCATGAATTTAAAGATATTACATAACCAGATCATGTTCATTATTGGCGTCCTTAGAACTCTCTCTCACACACACACACACACACACACACACACACACACACACACACACACACACACACACACACACACACACACACACACACACACACACACGCACACTAACTAACCCGACCCCTAAACCTACCCATCACACACACACACACACACACACACACACACACACACACACACACACACACACTAACCCGACCCCTAAACCTACCCATCACACACACACACACACACACACACACACACACACACACACACACACACACACACACACACACATACACACACACACACACACACACACACACACACCCTACCCCTAAAACTACCCATCACACACACCCTAACCCTATACCTACCCATCATACACACACACACACACACACACACACACAAACCCTACCCCTAAACCTACCCATCACACACACCCTACCCCTATACCTACCCATCACACACACACACACACACACACACACACACACACACACACACACACACCCTACTCCTATACCTACCCATCACACACACACATCAATGTGTCACTAGCACCAAGCTTTTACAGCTTGTCACACTTACAAAGGCTCATTTCCTGAAACACACACACACACACACACACACACACACACACACACACACACACACACACACACACACACACACACACACACACACAAACCCGACCCCTAAAGTTTTTTTTGCAGGACTGTTGTTACAGAATAGAAAAAAGATCGGGAACATGGCAAAATCACGGTGACCGAGCCTTTTCTTATGGTTTATCTCACCCTTAAACTTACACACACCACCAAACCCGTCCCGAACCGTACCCGCAACTGTTCTGCAATACAACATCAACACAAGTACTGTATCAATTATTTTTGATGCCAGATCATAGGAGCAATTCGGACCAGAAATTTCCATTGCACAAAAGGTTCTTAAAATTATTAAAATGTTATTCAGACTAAGAAATAAAACGTTTTTTTCAATCAAACAACCCTTATAGAACCTTTATTTTAAAGACTGTTGTATGCTTTTAAATGCTAGTGAAAGAGGAACACATATGGAAATATTTTCCCCCATTCAAATATCAGTTTATGTAAAGACAGTCATATATACACTCTTTAAAATAAAGGTTATTACCAAATAAAACTATTTTTGAAACCTTTCAGTGATCAGTTCTTAAAAGAACCATTTTTTCTTAGTTTAAAGAACATTTTAATAATCTAAAGAACCCTTTTCTCTATAAATAACCTTTTGTGCAAAAGAAAGATTCCATGGATGTTAAAGGTTCTTCATGGATCCATTGATGCCTGATGGCTGATCTGAGATCTGCAACAAAGAGGAGATTCATGTCAATCACTCCAATCTGAGTCAGTTGAATTTAAACTCGAATCTGAATCAGTTGAATTTGAACTTGAATGAGTTGAATTAAACTTGAATCTGAATCAGTTGAATTTGAACTTGAATGAGTTGAATTAAACTCGAATCTGAATCAGTTGAATTTAAACTCGAATCTGAATCAGTTGAATTTAAACTCGAATCTGAATCAGTTGAATTTGAACTTGAATCTGAATCAGTTGAATTTGAACTTGCATCTGAATCAGTTGAATTTAAACTCGAATCTGAATCAGTTGAATTTAAACTCGAATCTGAGTCAGTTGAATTTGAACTTGAATCTGAATCAGTTGAATTTGAACTTGCATCTGAATCAGTTGAATTTAAACTCGAATCTGAATCAGTTGAATTTGAACTCGAATCTGAATCAGTTGAATTTGAGCTTGAATCTGAATCAGTTTAATTTGAACTTGCATCTGAATCAGTTGAATTTAAACTCGAATCTGAATCAGTTGAATTTAAACTCGAATCTGAATCAGTTGAATTTAAACTCGAATCTGAATCAGTTGAATTTGAACTTGAATCTGAATCAGTTGAATTTGAACTTGCATCTGAATCAATTTAAACTCGAATCTGAATCAGTTGAATTTAAACTCGAATCTGAGTCAGTTGAATTTGAACTTGAATCTGAATCAGTTGAATTTGAACTTGCATCTGAATCAGTTTAATTTAAACTCGAATCTGAATCAGTTGAATTTGAACTTGAATCAGAATCAGTTTAATTTAAACTCGAATCTGAATCAGTTGAATTTGAACTCGAATCTGAATCAGTTGAATTTGAGCTTGAATCTGAATCAGTTTAATTTGAACTTGCATCTGAATCAGTTTAATTTAAACTCGAATCTGAATCAGTTGAATTTAAACTCGAATCTGAATCAGTTGAATTTGAACTTGAATCTGAATCAGTTGAATTTGAACTTGCATCTGAATCAATTTAAACTCGAATCTGAATCAGTTGAATTTAAACTCGAATCTGAGTCAGTTGAATTTGAACTTGAATCTGAATCAGTTGAATTTGAACTTGCATCTGAATCAGTTTAATTTAAACTCGAATCTGAATCAGTTGAATTTGAACTTGAATCAGAATCAGTTTAATTTAAACTCGAATCTGAATCAGTTGAATTTGAACTCGAATCTGAATCAGTTGAATTTGAGCTTGAATCTGAATCAGTTTAATTTGAACTTGCATCTGAATCAGTTTAATTTAAACTCGAATCTGAATCAGTTGAATTTAAACTCGAATCTGAATCAGTTGAATTTGAACTTGAATCAGAATGAGTTTAATTTAAACTTGAATCTGAATCAGTTGAATTTGAACTCGAATCTGAACCAGTTGAATTTGAGCTTGAATCAGAATCAGTTGAATTTGAGCTTGAATCTGAATCAGTTGAATTTGAGCTTGAATCTGAATCAGTTGAATTTGAACTTGCATCTGAATCAGTTTAATTTAAACTCGAATCTGAATCAGTTGAATTTAAACTCAAATCTGAGTCAGTTGAATTTGAACTTGAATCTGAATCAGTTGAATTTGAACTCGAATCTGAATCAGTTTAATTTAAACTCGAATCTGAATCAGTTGAATTTAAACTCGAATCTGAATCAGTTGAATTTGAACTTGAATCAGAATGAGTTTAATTTAAACTTGAATCTGAATCAGTTGAATTTGAACTCGAATCTGAACCAGTTGAATTTGAGCTTGAATCAGAATCAGTTGAATTTGAGCTTGAATCTGAATCAGTTGAATTTGAACTTGCATCTGAATCAGTTTAATTTAAACTCGAATCTGAATCAGTTGAATTTAAACTCAAATCTGAGTCAGTTGAATTTGAACTTGAATCTGAATCAGTTGAATTTGAACTCGAATCTGAATCAGTTTAATTTAAACTCAAATCTGAATCAGTTGAATTTGAACTTGAATCTGAATCAGTTGAATTTAAACTCAAATCTGAGTCAGTTGAATTTGAACTTGAATCTGAATCAGTTGAATTTGAACTCGAATCTGAATCAGTTTAATTTAAACTCAAATCTGAATCAGTTGAATTTGAACTCGAATCTGAATCAGTTGAATTTAAACTCAAATCTGAATCAGTTGAATTTGAACTTGAATTCTGTTGCTCACAGGAAAGTCCAACACACTGCAAAAATGCTCAGTGTTTCTGTCTTGTTTTCCAGCACAAACATCTAAACATTCCTAAATAAAGACACATTTACTGGAGAAGCAGCAACATGACTGAAGATATTAAGTCTTGCTCTCTGAAAAATGCATCAAAATGACGTGTTCAAGCTTAAAACAAATATCTGCCAATGGGGTCAGAGAAATCACCATGATTCAGAGGGAAAACAAGTTCTTCTTGATTTAAGAGCGTTTCTATATTTGTGCTGGAACACAAGCTGACGTTTCTCCGTGCGACTGAAGCGTCTGTGAGATGCTCTGATGTCTTTCACCCCTCGAGTGTGTTTTAAATCAGATCAGTGTGTGTTTTGCTGCGTCACTATCTCTCTATCGCTCTTCTGTCACCTTCAATCCATCCGTTTTCTCCTGAGAACAGAGCGCATGTCAAGGGCAGAATTAGCATGTTAATCACGTTTACTGTACGTTACGTGTTCATTATCAGGACAGACGGTGTGTGAATGCGAGACAGATAATGGATATGCACACACAGGAATATCGTTTCATAAGCTAATGTCACATAAAGGACGGAGACTCTTGATTATGAATGTGTCCTCAGCAGTCGTCTCCAATATAACGCCATCGTTTGACCTCCTCCATCACAGATCCACGTTTACAGCACTTCATTAAAAGACTGAAGAGTTTCCCGTTAGTTTCCTTGGTTACTCATTGTTTGATTCATCTGCACACCTGCTGTTCATTTATTCAGTTCGGACTGTGTTTTGTTCAGTTCTGTGTCTGATCTCTTCACATTACTGTATGTTCGGTTGTTCTGGTCTTGTTTCCTGAGTTCTTTGTAAAATAAACTTGAAACTGCTCCATTTATTATCCTTTAATTGTCTCTTTTTTCAACCCAACTGTGACAGTCAAATCTTTTTTTTTTTTTTTTTTAATTTATGCAAAATATAAAAATTGCCTTCAACTTCACATGCAGGATTTACTTTGAAGCAATAATTCACCAAAATTGCTAGTCAATTTCACAGATAATTACAAACAAACGGCAACACATTGAATTAAAGATTTCATTTTTAAATAGTAAAACTGAAATTTTACAGTAAATTTTACTTATTACAGTACCTGCTTTATGTGGTTTATTTATTAAATAAACATTTTTACAAAAATTAAGTCATTTGAGGTCAACTCAGAGTGTCAAATTGTTGCCGTTGCATGATTTCAATCGAGAAAGACGAGACCAGTGAGTCGGACAGGCAAAAATCTTCATTTTAAGGGGTTTTCATGCTATTCCAATTTTTTTGGGGGATAATAGTTCAATTAATATATCAAATCACTTTCTCTCCAGAACAGGGGGTTTGAATGAATGAATGAACGAACGAACAAATTAATTAAATGTATACCCTATTTGTGGAAATTACCAATAACTAAAAAGCAATAAACAAATAAATAAATAAATAAAGCATTAATTTATACCCTATTTGTGGAAAATGGCCATAACTAAAACCGAGAATGAAGTTTAATTAATTAAATACAAAATAAAACTGTTAAAAAAAAAATGACAGTCACGTTTACCCTATTTGTGGACTAAAATAATGAAATGAAATAAAATATATAAATATTAAAAAGACTAATTTATACCCTATTTGTGGACTAAAAACAATCATGAACTTAAATTAAATTAATAAAAAATAAAATAAAATGAGACTAATTTATACCCTATTTGTGGACTAAAACCAATCATGAAATTGAATTAAATTAATAAAAAATAAAATAGAATGACAGCAATGAATAGCCTATTGGACTAAAACAAATAATGAAATTGAATTAAATAAATACATTTAAATAAATAAAATAAAAAGGACATACCTATGTATACCCTATTTGTGGAAAGTGCCTGTAACTAAACCCGAGAATGAAATGATAATAAAGCTCTGCATTAAAGATTGATCAATCTTTAGACGTACGGGTTGATATCGCACTGATGAACACGGTCTGAACTCGAGATCTTCATCATGTGAACCAGCGGCTCTAAACTCTTCCTCACAGTCCAACCCTTTCAAGACATTTTTAATTAAATAAGAGCTAATTACACACAACACTGACTCGGAGAGACACCACACACACACACACACACACACACACACACACACACACACACCCTATATATCTGCCTGGAAAAGTTTGTTTTTGGCAGGAGATTGATCTATTCTGGGGTTTTGTATTCAGGGATTTCACGCCTGTCAAACAGAGCGAGATTTGAGACGATCAGAGAGCGACACGTGAGCACAATCTCCTGGAGCGAGTCTGAAAACACACACACACACACACACACACACACAACCGAATACCTGCATTATATGGTGGAAAATAAATTTATGCTGATACATGTCCATCATCATTTACTCACACAAAATGCAAGTCGTTATTTGCTTTCTCCTCCAACACATCTTTCATTTGCATCTCCACAAACCGGATTAAAATACACTTTTGGGCTGAAAAACCCTTTAAAATCGGAAATTCTAATGTTTTTGTGAATACACAAAAGTCAAAAGTTTGATTTAATGATTTTTTTTTTATGAAAGAAGTTTTTCTGCTCACCAAGACACAAGCATTTATTTATTAAAAAATACAGTAAAAATTGTGAAATATTCGTTTTACATGTAACAAATCACAAATCAAATCAATTTATCACATTCCTTATTTATGTGTTTATTTATTAATCTCAAACTTTTGAATGATTTGTATCACGGTCTCCACAAAAATATGACGCAGTTACGCTGCTTAATTATAGATATGGATAATTTTGCTTCAGAGCAAATCAAACTCTATTCTGGCCACAAGTTAGACATCACAGAGCATAATTTAACTCTTAATTATGGACATTATTCAGCAGATGGCATGTTTAATGTGAAGGATATGAAAATGAAGCTTACGGGACAGAGAAATCACGTTCAGCTGATGAAATATTGGACATTTTTTGGAAATGCATAGACATAAACTCTAACTTCAAGAGAGTGCAACCTCTTGCATTGAATAATTTGATATTTGAGGCAAGACTGAGTGTAAAAATCTGCTGTTAAAAGTCAAACATTTTAAGAATAAACGGAGTGCAGACATACAGTTCTACAGGATTGAGTTATAATTGTAGTTTGTCTGTCATTACAGCAGCTTCTGAACTCTCTCCAGCAAATCTCACAGTGTAAATCCACAATCCTGCAGTAACAAAGATGGACAAATGCATTAAAACAACAAACACACTGTACAAATCAAACGCATGAACTCAGATACTGAGCAATAAACCATCAGAAAAACCTTCCACATCCACACACATCTCTTCATTTAAATATCTCTCAATATTTATTATCTCAATCTGTGGTGCATGGAAACAGGAACGCGTGAAATTAAACCCTCTTTTATGCTTTTCTGTCAAGCGGTGCATTAAATACTGCCAAACCTGTTGCTCTTCCTCAAGAGGAAACCTTTCCATCTGAAAATCAAATTTAAAAGTAAATTGGAAAAAAAAAAAAAAAAACATGTCCAGGTCACATTTAAATTCATAAAGAAAAAAGAAAAAGTAATGTCATGGCAGTTAAAAACATTTCCCATCACAATGCAAAAAATTAAAATAAATAATAATAAATAAAAGGAATACATCTTAAAATAGTCCTAAAATAGGCTTAATTTTATTTAATGAAAATATAATTTTCTAATATAATTTTTTAAAAATATTTTTAATGTAATATAATAACTTTATTGATTTTTTTCTTTTGATTTTGGGGGGAAATTATATATAGAAGCTTGTTTCCGCCATGGAATAAAAAATTTAAAAGGTAATTGTGACCATCTCATCATATTTAAAGTAATTCTCAGAATTGTGAATTTTTATCTTACAATTCTGACTTTCGTGCAATTGTGAGTTTATATTCTACAATTGACTTTTTTTCCCTCAGAATTTTGATATAAACTCACTTCACTATAAAAAAAAAGTGAAAATTGTGGGGGGAAAAGTCAGAAGTGTGAGAAAAAAGTCTGAATTTTGAGATAAAACCCACAAATCCTAGAAAAAAAGTCTAAATTTAGGAAAAAAAGTCAGAATTTTGAGATATAAACTCACAATTATGAGAAAAATATTATAATTTTGAGAAACTCGCAATTATGAGAAATAAAATCAGAATTGCAAGAAAAAAAAAGTCAGAATTGTGAATTGTGAGATAAAACGGCAGAACTGTGAGACAAAAGTCAGAACTGCGTTAAAAAAAGTTAGAATTGTGGGGAAAAAATGACCAAATTTTGTGATAGAATCTCGCAATTACTAGAAAAAAGTCAGAATTGTGAGAAAAAAAAGTCAGAATTGAGGAAAAAAGTCAGGATTTTGAGATATAAACTCGCAATCATTAGAAAAATATTAGAATTTTGAGAAACTAGCAATTCCGAGAAAAAAAAAAAAAAAGAAAAAAAAAAAGTCTCAATTATCTTTATTATTTATGATTGATTCATCAGCGGAAACACGCATGACCAGGATATGTTCTTGACAGACATCAGATGATGGAGAGCGTGTGTATGAATGATCCAGCAGTTCCTCTTCCTCAGTCTGTGATGTTCAGCAGACACGACCGTTCACCAATCAAACACAAGCATCAGATTATTGTCATTTCTCCTTCTAGTACCACAATGATGATGTTCTTGCACAAACAACGTCTCCTTGACGACAGAACAGTGATTCACCATAGAAACAGTAAAGAATCAGCACAGATCTGTATAGAACAACTAGAGACGCTCCAGAACCCAGTGAGCCACTTAATACGTCACGGATCGGACTCAGAAATTCAACATTTATGTATTTTAATTGCATATGAAATTTGGATTATACACATTTTAATTAAAGCCTTTATATATCATGCATCATCAACATTTTTTAATGCATTAATTATGCCTTTTATTGCACCTTATAATGCATTGCATAATCTCATGAATAACAGTAATCAGTTATACTTATCTATTAATTGAATACGCCTTTAGAAAGTATAATGCATTAAAACCAATTTCATATTTGACAAGGAATCAGCAAATATTATAATGCATTTTAACTTTGGTTACAACTAGATGCATTATATCATACATTATGAATACCTTTATAATGCATTATACATAAAAGCTTTAAGTAAAGTATTTCCCACAGATTTAGCGAACTAATAAACTTAATGTGATTCATATTTGTCAGTCATGCATTAATAAAACAGGTCAGATTTCTGTAATAAAAAAACATGGAATAGTTTATTATGAAATATCTGCATTATTAAATGATCATATTTCAAAATGCATTTATTTAAATGGCTTAGAATCAGAATACATCTGTTCGTTGTGAAAACAATTACATTTCTTCAGATAAAAAGATGGTTAAAATAACAAGCGATCTTCAGTTAGTTACGATGTATGAGATTGAAACAAATTTGGATTTATTGATGATAAATATATAAACCAGGTTATTGTGCATTTAAAACACATTCAGTTTATTAGCGCTATTACAGAAATCTGACAAATATGCATCACATCAAGTTTATTAGTTCATGTTAAAACTGTGTTAAATCCAAATGCATGGAAATTTGATATGCAAATTCAAATAGATAAATCTTAAATTTAAGCCTAAATATTTTTCACAAAATAGAGTCTGAATTAGTAAGTTTCTAAGCAGACACAGTACTGTAATAATCATAAAAACACACAAATAATGGGAAAATAGAGTGTTTTACATCAATACTTTTCAGTCTTGAAAGAAAAAGTTAGAATCTACATTTCGTTTGTCATCTTGGAGGCATTTTTTAATGAACTCTATACGATGTACAGTATACATACGATGTTGCCGTATGTTTAGGTTCCCTTAAAATGCTGTCTAGATAGGCAGCTCACTAGGATCTGGAGCGAAGCTTCTTCGTCTGATTGCGTCGCAGATTTCACCGGCAGAACAGAAGACAGACAGAAGCAGGACTCGTTTGTGTATTACTAAGTTTTCGCTAGTTGATATTCACAGTATATATTAAACATGTTGAGCTGATGGACTATGAGTGCTTTAAAATTGCTGGTGAATTTTCATGTATTTGGATGTTTTTCTCAGAAATGATTCAGACATTCGAGGGACTCTCAATACATCTATGAAAATAAATATATGGCAAAATCCTTTGAAATGCTTCTTTTCATCACATAAACTTGGTTGCGTTTGCACACACACACACACACACACACACACACACACACACACACACACACACACACACACACATCATTACCTGTAGTGATAAATGCACCAGCTGGGAACACAATGTTCATGTACAGGCTGCACAGAAACACATTTGTTTGCCACTTCTGTAAGTAAGAACCACATTAAACTCCAATAAGTGAAGTGACTCCGGATTAAACTGCAGTGTGAACATGTGCACCGACTCTGATGCTGCAGTCAAACCAGGGGCCTCGTTATCAAACGCACAGAGTTGAGCTTAAATGTCAAAAGTGAGGAACAAATCAGGATTTATGAAGGCAGAAACTGAGCAGTAATTAAAACAATACAATATGAAAATGTACAGATAAATAGGCAATCATGATAAGCATTTATATTAATATATGCTCAAATGAGCAACATTGTAACTGATTTGTAATAATGAATTAAGAAATAATTATTTCCTGAAAAAATTATATTTATACGATTTTTTTTACACATACATGTACATGTATATATACATATGTGAAGATCTAAAAAGTATGTAAAAAAATAGGGAATATAAATAAGCATTTATATTATTATATGATCAAATGAGCAATATTTTTAACTGATTTGTGATGAACTAATTAATGATTATTTCCTGAAAAATAAAAATATTTCTAAGATTTTTTTTTTTTTACACATGTATATATATACATATATGTGAAAATCTAAAAAAATATGTAAAAAAATAAATAAAAATTAGGGAATATAAATAAGCATTTATATTATTATATATGCTCAAATGAGCAACATTTTTAACTGATTTGTGATAGCGGATTAATTATTTCCTGAAAAAACTAATCTTTATAAGAATCTTCATATACATTTACGTGAAAATCTAAAATACATATTTAAAAAAATTAAGGATTTTTTTTTTGTGCATTATAAATTGTTTATAGGAACATTTCATAAACTGTCCTATAATCACAGTTAGTATCATTGTACTTATTCATAATTCATATAGTATCATTGTACTTATTCATAATTTCAAAAAAAAAAAAAAAAAAATATATATATATATATATATATATATATATATATTAGGGCTGTCAAAAGATTAATCGCGATTAATCGCATCCAAAATAAAAGTTTGTGTTTACATAATATATGTGTGTGTACTGTGTATAATTATTTTGTATATATAAATACACACACATGCATGTATATATTTAAGAAATATTTGCATACATATACTGTATATATTTATATATATAATTTATATTATATATAAATATAATTTTTTTATATATAAATTACACATTTTTCTTAAATATATACATGCATGTGTGTGTATTGAAATCGCGATTAATCTTTTGACAGCCCTAATATATATATATATATATATATATATATATATATACACATATATATATATACACACACACATTTACATATGTAAAAATAAACAAAAACATTTAGCTTAGTAAACTGTCATAACTTCCGCAAACGTTCACATTTAGGATCATTCTTTGCGCGTCTTTATAAACGAGGCCCCTGTTTTCCGTTGTTCCGCGGAGCCGACGCTAACATCCTGTACAACGAACAACGCAGGAAAACCGCGAACAAAACTCGTGATGGTACTAAAAAAAAAAGTTCCTTTCTTAAATCCTAGAGTGGGATCGATCCCTGGAACTACACGGTAGTTTCGTTCCTCCAGGGTCCGGTGCGTATATTCCCCGTGCCGTCGGGGGGGTACAGCGCGTTCCCCTTGAGGAGCCCGTTCTGATTGGCCAGCGAGTGTGTGCGAGCGTGAAGCTCGATGTGTGCGTGATGCAGATCGTCCTCCGCCGTCTTCCCGCAGCCGCACAGAAACGTCTCGTTCAGGAGCTCGTCTTTAGCGCAGCACACGTGATGATGATGATGATGATGGCAGGGGTCGTGAGCGAGGTGGCAGATGTGGTCGTGCGGGGAGTTAGCGCGCGAGCTATGCGCGCTAGCACTAGCGCCATCCGAGGGAATCCGAAAAGCTAGTTCTCGTGTGCGCCTCGCTTTAGTCCTGACGGGCTTCACGCAGCGGTGCAGATGCACGGCGGGGCGGTATCCTTCGGGATCGGCGTGGAGAAGCACGTGAGGCGTGTTTTCGTCGTCGAGAAGCTGAAGCGCGGCGCAACACGGCGACACCGGCGTCAAGCAAGTCACGTGATTGTGATTCTGACACGCACAATGCGAATGGCTCAGAATCGATTTCCCCGGACACACTGAATCCGAATGGCAGTGTCGCATGTCTCCGTTCACGTTGGATTTGTGCGCGTGACACGCTTTGTTGTTAGCGTTCAAGCGGCGTCCCGGACAACACGCGCACCAGCAATGCCACACGTCGTCACGTTTCGCGCAATGGTGAATTAGCACGAATAACCCGAGCGTGACGGAAAACGCCCCGTACAAGCAGCTGAAGATCATGTCTAGAAAGTGACCCTGTGTGACCGCAAGCGCACCGAATGTCCACGTGGTGAGGAATAAAAACAGCGTGAAGGCCGTCGTCCTCAGCTGAGCTTTAAACGAGTGTTCGTTAGCTAGCGTGGAGGGGTTGATGAGACCCGGGCATCCGCCGTGACACTGACCGGGTTCGGCTCTCGGCTCGTTCTGGTGGACGTCGGCCAGTCTCTGTTGCTCTTCGCTCACCGGCTTCAGCTCGTACTTCTTCTCCGGGTGTTTGCGCAGCTGGACGAAGGTGAAGATGAAGTAGACGCAGGTCACCAGGAGGATGAAGGCCACCGGACCGTAAAACGCTCCGAGACTGGGTTCCCACGCCATCCAACAACTGCAAACACAAAATCAAAATGCTTATTTTTTTATGCAGTATTGCAGTGTTTACTACAAATGATTTATCGGTGCACATCATTATTGTTTTAAAGCTACAATATGTAAGATTTTTGGGGAACACTTTATAATAACTGCACACTATTAATCATTAGTTAAGCATTAGTAAACAGTTCATTCATCATTTATAAAGCATTAATAGACATTAATAAGCAGTTTATAAATACAGTTATAAATGCTGTATTCTTGATCTATAAGCATATCTATAATGTGTTTAATAATTGTATTTTCATACTTTATTAATGATCAATTTATCATTTTTAAATGAAGTTTTGCATTATTTACAAACCAGTTGTTTAGGTTTTGTCAGTGGTTCATAAGATCACTTGTCTTAGAAAGTGTAAGTAAATGATTAATAAATTATTTAAATGTACATTCATACATATTATTCAGACAATAGTTACTTAGTGTGTTAATAAATGCTTTATTAACATGTATTTCTACTGTAATTCAGGGTTAATTCAGGTAGTTATAATGCATTTACTAGTGGTCAGTGAACTATGTGTGTGAGCTCATCAAAGTTATGCTTTGTAAAGCGTTTATAAAGGAGATTTAAAGGCTGTTAAATATTTCTATGTTCTGTATCGCTGTGTGTGTTTCTTTCCTTTTTCTGTTTAGAAGAAAACTGAGTCTTTAAATCTCCTTTATAAACGCTTTACAAAGCATAACTAGTCCTCACTTTAGATGAGCTCACAAACATAGTGAACTGACCACTACTGAATGCTTTATAACTCCCTGAATCTACTACATTTACTTACACTTTCTAAGTGATCTTATTAATCAATGACAACTCCTAAACAACTGGTTTGTAAATAATGCAATACTTCATTTAAAAATGATAAATTGATCATTAATAAAAGTATGAAAATACAATTATTAAACATATTATAGATATGCTTTTAAATCAAGAATACAGCATTTATAACTGTATTTATAAACTGCTTATTAATGTGTATTAATGCTTTATAAATGATGAATTAACTGCTTAACTAATGATTATTAGCGTGCAGTTATTATAAAGTGTTACCGATTTGGGTAATAAAATATCCATAAATCACTTGCACAGTGTGATATAGATTTCCTGCAGTTGTGTCCTTACAATATACCAAAAGTTTCCAAAGATTTTTAATTTCAGAGAAAGTCCTATTTTAAACAATGGCTCGTCCCTGTTCACTGTCGCCTGTCAATGACGTAATATCCGCGTTATCCCTGGTTTCCGCTCGTACTGCCGTAGTAACCATGGCGACCGACGTGGACAACCGCGTTACGTCTAGCGGCTCGCTCACACTGTTGTTGTTTCGTTCAGACATTATGGACCATGGCTAGCAGACTTTGGGACAAAAGGAGAACGAAACCGAGGATCAATATCAGCGTGGCGTTTTCGAGATGCCGAGAGCTAGCGTCCGCGGCTAACTTCCACTTGACAGAGACGCGCAAATGTAGAAGTGAGCAAATGTACATAAAACTAATTAATGTTATATAGCTCAACATGATGAAATGTTATAATATGATCAGTATGTTATTCTAATGTTGATCTCGCTCACTGCTAGTCTCATACAGACAAACGAACACATAGAATAACAACAAATGCAGTTTAGTGTGATAGTGTAGAGCAGGGCTATTCAATTAGTTTCATTCGAGGGAAGCATTATCAAATCGAAAAGTTGAGGTAGGTTGGTTTGGGGGTTTAGCTTATTTATTGAAACATAACAGTTTCAATAAATAAGTTAAAGTAACCCTAAAAAAGTGTGGTATTTACTTGGAAATGTGGTACCCAACAGTATGCAGATATATAAAACCATAATAAATAAAAAACTTGATAATTGACAGCTGTGTACAACTATTTTCCTTGGAACAAATAAATTATTTATACAAACTTATAGCTGTTGGTGAGAAATAATAATTATTTTATTTATAATTGTTATGCTTAAATGAAAATATTCTGACAGTGAGACTTGATAACCACAGGCTACTCGCTCCCACTGTAAAAGCCTAAACACAAGTTAAAAACTATACGCACCTTTACAAAGAAACTGACATAATTTCATAACAAGCATTAATTATATATTCCTCTACCCACCTAATAAAACTAATGCAATAGAAATCACTATATTTACTATTATACTATATAATATTATAGTAGCCTATATATTTATTTATTACTACATAGTATTCAATATAAATATTGCACATTTCTGCCCAACCATGGTAAATTACTACAGTACATTCATGGTAAATGTTTGTAAGGGTGATTAGGGGATTCAAAGTCTTCTAATTTCGTTCATGCCTCAGTGTTTCTCCTGCTTTCCTCACCAGTCTTGTTGGGAATGTTGAGGCTGTTTCATCAGATTTAATACTAGTTAAATCATCGAGTGGTTTGTGGTTTGTAACAGAGAGGTTTCTGTCGAACTGAAACGCTTCCCACTGGTTGTCGCAACGCTGTTTACTATAGTGTCCGGGACCGGGAGTAAACGCAACTCTATGCTGGGCCGTGTTGAAACAACTAGTGAAACAATTGAAAACATCGCTATTTGTTGTTACTGTACTGACCGAGAAACCAGATGATTTCAGATGATTCAGTGACGGAGCGGTCCGAATGAATCCGAATAGTTTTAGACCGTTATGAAAGCGCGTTTAGAATCGAACCAAAAGAATGATTCATTCACGAATGATTGGTAGCCTATCGCTGGTTCAGTCGACATAAATTCGGGACGCATATAATAACTGCTGAAATATTCGCACGTAAAACGTTTCTCAGGTCAATCGGAGCGAGTATCAAACTGAATTAGCCGCACCGCCAGGAAAAGAGGAGGAGGGAGGTTGGTGCCGTCGGGCCGCATGGAGATGATTGGCGGGCCGCTAATTGAATAGCCCTGGTGTAGAGCGAGTGAAACAGCGCTGCGTTACCTCACAAGTTTCATTCGTCTAATAAACTGCCCTGTGTGAGCATTATTCAGCACTTGCGGGTAAGTTAGTTCGGTAGAATGAAATAAGAGATATCTGTCTCTCATTAGCACTCGCGCTCTGCTTCACACCACAGTCATGTTAAAAACATCAACGTATTGACTCATCCATAAACATTATTAGATCCATCGGCATGACGACAAGTTCCATAATTCCGCTTATGCGTCATCAACCTACGCCTTTGTTATTGTAAGAGGTTAGCGACCCCTAGCGGCGAAACAATTTACATATTGCAGCTTTAATAATCTTGAATCAGAATAAGTTCCTCTTGCAGCTTCTCTTCTCTGATGATGTGGGCGGGGCTATAACCTGTCACTCACATGAGATCAGCCAATAGCAAACCACAACCATCCAATCAATTCCCCACGGACAAAATCAAGCCCCGCCCACATTTGTTCTTGTTAAAGAAGCGTTTCACTGGGGATATACGACACAATAGTGGAGAAAAGACCAGCACAACTTCGCTTTCATGCTGACTTTAACACATACAACTGACACTGAACACAATAAGATGTAAGTTCCAGTGAAATATCTTCAGTCCTCTATACTTACACCGGCGTCTGCTCTCCACTGCCGTAGTTCTCCATGCTGATCGCTGCTGTGATCCCACATATGATGAAGGGAACTCCTCCACTGATCAGATAAAACCTGCAGACACA
>CM040811.1:34620650-34660650 GCA_022829025.1 Squalius cephalus
TTAACATCCTTGATGTGTCATTACAAGTGCACAGGTCATGTGAGTGATTCCTTTAGAGTGAACACGAGTGAATCTGACTGCAGTAGATGTGAAAGATATTAATAAAAGTGATGTTATTTAAGCCAGCGCACATACCTGTATTTACATCCTGTTTTCGGCCGAAGTCCACAGTAGTCGATTGTCGAGTTCTAGCACATAGGTTTAGTTACCTATGATCACGCGCGTGAACTCGACAATCGACTACTGTGGACTTCGACCGAAAACAGGATGTAAATACAGGTATTTTCGCTGGCTTAAATAACATCATTTTTATCCATATCTTTCACATCTACTGCAGTCAGATTCACTCGTGTTCACTCTGAAGGAATCACTCACATGACCTGTGCACTTGTAATGACACATCAAGGATGTTAAGAGGCTAAAAGCAGGTTTAAAACCTGCCCCATTGAAGTCAACAGGGTGCAAATTTTAAAAGAGGATAACACGGTGTAGGCAACACCGAATTCTGTCGTTGTTCTCTGTACTGACAGCACTCCAAATGTACAAAAAAATGAGCTCAATGTTAAAATTGACCGGAGTTCTCCTTTAATACGATGATGGACAGATGATCAACAGGAACGTAATCATCCACGTCACCAAAGAGCGCTTGGGTTGAATTCGTTTACAACAAAGATGGCTGCCGCTGGAAAACTGAGATTTCACACTTACAAATAAGTCAGATAGAGTAAATGTATATTTGGCGTGCTGTCCGAGGAGAGGCTCCGGCTCTGTATCCGCCATCGCATCTGTTATAGAAGATATCGACAGCGCATCCATTTTAAAGAGGAACAGAGAACTGCGATCAAGGCATTTGTCGATCGGAAACATGAATGAAGAACATACGTCACTTACTCCGTTGCTCTGATTGGCTGTAGGTCTATCCAACAGTGCAGAGGCATTTTCCTTCCTGGTTCGGTTGAAACGCCCCATAATCACAGCCCAATGGAGCAGATCAGACTCACATTCTGACTAGAGTCTGAGTATGACGACGTCAGGCTACACAATAATGACTTAAAATGATCATTTGGGGGTCATTTCTCAGCCAAATTTGCTGTGCAATTAATTTGTGATTAATTACGATTAAAAAATTTAATCGCTTGACAGCCCTAATAAACTGTTATTAACGTAACAACAAGCATAGACAACTGAACTCAACAATTAAAACACACCAACCCATCGACAGACCTACCGCGGTAACTACCGTACACTGACCAGCCCAAGGGTGACGATAACTACTTTAGACACAAATCAGTGTGTGACGAAGTTATGAGACACTGTGACCTCACTCTTATTCTCTCTCCGGTTGCTTTATCCACATGTGGAATGTGCCCTGTGTTTATCATCTTGACACTGACAGAAGGTTAACGTTAAGGTCACAATCACCATCCTGATGCTGGATCTTCACTGGAAGAGCTTCATCTCATTCTCTTCAGAATAATGTCAAGCACCAAGCGGCTAATGTGTTCAAATCAACTCTGAGAGTGTCATAACCAGAGAACAACGTCTGGAGTCGAGCAAACGCGTGTTTCCGACGGTTCGTACCTCAGCATGGGGGATTTCGGGTGAGGCGGCGCGTGATCTCCGTCCTGAGCTTGCTGGGGTTTCTTGGTCACTTGTTTGTAGATGTTTCGTGCCGTTACACCCAACCAGAGCATAGTGGACAGAGACGAGTAATGCAACACGATCCCGACCTGAAACACACACACACACAGAACAGTGTTTGAGGCGCAAAACACACTGAAACAATTCCAGATAAAACTAAAGCATGCTATTTTCAGAAGCATATTTGAAGTATCATGTAAATACCATAGTACATGAATATGCTCATAAATAATACTTTTACTTGATGCATTAAAAAGTGACAGTAAAGACATTTAAAACATTGCAAAAAATGTATATTTTAAATAAATGCTGTTCTTTTGAACTTTCTGTTCATCAAAGAATCCCGAGAAATAAAATGTATCACGGTTTCCACAAACATATTCATAATAATAATCATAACTGTATTTTGAGCATCAAATCCTCATATTAGAGTGATTTCTGAAGGATCATGTGACACTGAAGACTGGAGTAATGATGCTGAAAATTCAGCTTTGATCACAGGAATAAATTACACTTTACTATATATTCACATAGAAAACTGTTATTTACATTGGAATAATATTACACAATTTTTACTGTATTTTTGATCAAATAAATGCAGCATTGGTGAGCAGGAGAGACTCATTTCAACACTATTAAAAAATCTTACTGACCTCAAACTTTTAACAGTAGTAGTATATACAGTATATCACAGATTTATGATAGTAAAGCTTAATGAAAGCAAATGGGACAGACGTAATTAGCCTCTTTAACAGCTTTGATTAGTGATAATTGTGCCTTTGGTTGTTATCTCTCAAATCAAATACATGAAACACATCAGGTTGGAATGACAGTGACATTAATGTTGCGTAATGTGTCTCATGACCATTGAACCGGATGTATCCAATGGAAAATGAGACATATAAAATAACTGAAATGGTGACTGATCTTAATAATCTCAAGGCCAATTAAACAGCCAGGCCTATTAAAATAAAAACTGGAATTGCATCCTAATGACACTACAATAACACACACAGATCAACGTTAAGCTTGCTCAGCTGAACATATAACTGTATACAGTTCCCGTCTCTGAATGAAACGCTGCGCTGTCATATATTCAGCGGGAATCCTGACTAAATATAATTTCTCTCATCCACTTACGCATCACTCTGTTTGCAGAGACAGCAAATAAAATAATCATATATTTCTCGTCTGGGGAGCCGCGTGGTCTGAGAAAACAACATATATGTTCACACACACACTCGTGTGAAATTACCCAGAAGGATAAAACCCAGATCCATATCATCAGGAGACACTGACTGACGACGCATTCCCATTACACAGATTACACTTTCCCATGTCATCCGTCACTCGGCCAATCAAATCCGGCTTCTCTACATCCCTCTCAGATGAAACACATGAAGATGAATGAATATAAATCTGAGAACGACCTTGAGCCGTGACACTGAAGCCTTACAGAAAACCCCCAACAAACCCAGAGACATCCGACTGGAGCTTCTCACCAGAACAACGAGATCAATCGCATGCAAATCTGCGTTTCTGTGATTTTGAATGATTTTGAAATGTCTCTTCTGCTCACCAAGTCTGAATATATTTGATCGAAAATACAGTAAAAATTGTGAAATGTAATTAGAAATTAAAATTGCGGTTTTCTATTGAATATACAGTAAAGTGCAATTTATTCCTGTGATCAAAGCTGAATGTTCAGCATCATTACTCCAGTCTTCAGAGTCACATGATCCTTCACAAATCACTCTAATATGATGATTTGATGATCAAGAAGCATTTATGAAGGATCATGTGACACTGAAAACTGGAGTAATTATGCAAAAAAAAAAAAAAAAAAAAAAAAAAAAAAAAATATCATCTTTGGTCACAGGAATAAATTACAGTTTACAATATATTCACATAGAAAACTGTTATTTTAAATTGCAACATTATTCACAATTTTTACTGTATTTTTTAACTTAACTAAATAAATGCAGCCTTGGTGAGCAAAAAAAGACTCCTTTCATGGAATAAATTATAGTTTACAATATATTCAGATAGAAAACAGCTATTTTAAATTGCAATATTATTTCACAATTTTACTGTATTTTTTTTACTGTAATGTTTTTTGATCAAATAAATGGAGCGTTGGTGAGCAGAAAAGACTTATTTCAAGGAATAAACTATTGTTTACAATATATTCAGATAGAAAACAGCTATTTTAAATTGCATTAATATTTCACAATTTTTATTATATTTTTATTGTAAATATTTTTGATGAGATAAATGCAGCCTTGGTGAGCAGAAAAGACTTCTTTTAAAGACAGACAGCACATTCAAAGTGAAAAATGAAAGACCAGTTCTTAAATACATCAAACCCCTCACACAAACCTCTCAACTAACCAATCAAACATCATATTCACAGACTAAATCATCCAAACAATCAGAATGGCACCACAGGGGAATATATTTATAATATTGGCGCTGTGCTATCAATTTATCAGATATTTACACTCTTTGCTACCCATTTAGAAATTACTTTTGCCATCATTTAGAGCTAACTAGCTCGAAGATAC
This sequence comes from Squalius cephalus, assembly GCA_022829025.1. Taxonomy (NCBI): domain Eukaryota; kingdom Metazoa; phylum Chordata; class Actinopteri; order Cypriniformes; family Leuciscidae; genus Squalius; species Squalius cephalus. The sequence continues at coordinate 34,624,856 of CM040811.1, forward strand.
AGCACTCTCTCATTAAAAGCATATAAGCAATACTGCTTGTTTAATCACACACATTCTCTTCAATAAAACCTCTTTTAATCATCAGAATCCAATGATTAACCTGTAACTCTGAGCTCTGCTGGCCAACTGGAGATTTTTGACTCATCTAATGCATTAAAGACATTTTCTCCATTCAAAAAAGCACAGATTTTAACTATCCACTTTATTCCTGACGAGCTTACTGCGTTTTCAATTATGGGAGGCACTTCCGGTTTGGGGAACTTCCATTCAAAAAGGCTGAAACGAATCAAATAAAGCTGATCTGTCAATTTTCCTTCAAGATTTATCAGACATCATGAGAATAACGTTATACTTGGTATTTTAACGTGACGTTATAACAAGAATATCTATGAAGAGCTCTTTTCAGTCGCTGCTTTCTTTTCCTCATGATTATTTTCTTTTTTCCCTTTGCAATCCGCTGTAAAAGTATGAAAAAGGTCAACATATTCTGCACATTTGTGGTCTGTTCTCCTGAATTTAATTTACGATATATTCCATTAGTAATTCACTGGAATGCACGAAGACACGCGTCTCTTTCCAGGTTTGTTTTCACAGGTAAATGCAATTTATAATCAGTCAAAATTTAGGAAATCACTTTGAAATAGTATCAGGTAATGCTGAAGTTAATGACCATTTTTGATTAAGGCATCATACAGTAAGTTACATAATACAGATATATATATTACTACATATTACGCGCTTTTGGGGTTGTTTGGTCTGTTGAAAGTACCTTATTGATGCTTTTACACTTTTAAATTTCCTTTTAATGTTCGATGGTTGAAGGGTGAATATATTAATGTCGTCTCATTGTGACACTTTTTAAACATATCGCGTTCATAGAGCGAGCATTTCACTGATTGTTTACAGCTTAATGGAAGTGACACCCATAATTTGCACAAAGCATCATGGGGCGTAGGAGTAAGGTGGATAGGACATTTATCAGTTATTGGCCATAACATAAAAAATATATTGACTTATTAGACCAGTCAGAATTGTAATATCAGTGCATCTCTAGAGAATTTATCACTGGGTCATATGCATGTGTTTAATTCAGGATTGTGCACCATCCAAAATTTAACTGTAAATGTCTCAATTAAAATTTCTGAATTTGATTTAAATATGATCAGCAAACAGGATGCAAATTTACTATAGGTTATTGGCCATAACATAACAATCATAATCAGCTTATTATATCAGTCAGAATTGTAATATCAGTGCATCTTTAGTGAATTGAGCCCTCTCAAAAGCATGCAAACGTTATATAATGTTATTAAATTGTTTTTAAATTACTGAATTTGATTTGATTATGAGTGAACAGGATGCAAATTCGCATTCAATAAAGTAGAATTAAAAAGCAGTGAGAAGTGTAGATTGTAATATTGTGTCTTCTACAATACGAGATTGATGTGAAGCCTGCAGCGTTCAGGACCGAATGAGGACGCTGACAAACAAACCCGCCGCACTTATAGAAACCTACAGCGTCCCACTGACCCAAACTTTAATTCTTTAGTCCATAATGTGGGATGAAATGCAGTCTTCTACACAATGACGAAGCCCGTCAGCGCTGCACACCAGAGGAGTCTGAAAGAGCCGCTGAGAGCACCTGAAGGCACCACAGCATCTAAAGTGCACATACGTGAAGCTCTGTATAGATCACTTCAAGTGTGTAACGTGTTTTCATTACGGTCAGAGGCCGAGTGCATGAAAAACATGAACACACACACTCACACAGCGAGCTCCGTACACACCGCTACACATGAGGGAGAGATGAAAAGGCACGAGACTCACGGCCTGGCAGATGATGGGGTGTTTGATTCGGTTGATGCCTCCAGCGAACACAGCGAACGTCAGGGCCGAGTGGAAGCAGAAGTTCAGAAGCATGTGCCATCCCTTACGACTGATCCGGATTGTACTGGGAGAGCAGGATAAAACACACACACACAACATACGGTCAAACATGTGTAAACCGGATTAAAGCCCTAAATGTGCCTCTGAGTGCATGAGAGACGTACAGGTCATCAGGACATAAACACACGAGAACTGCAGCAAATACATCATTTCACATCATAAGAGAGGGTTATAGAAATATTACTGAAAACAAAAGAGGTCTGAGAATGCATTTAAAAAAAATAAAAAAATTGTCTTTTATATTTTAGTACATATGCTTTTTAATAAAAAATAAATATAAAATAAAATAAAATATATAATAAAATACAATAAAATATATTTTTTTATATTTTAGAACATATGTTTATATTATTTATAATATATAAATATATATATATATATTTTATATTTATATTATAAATCATTATTTGTATAAAAATTTATAAAATAAAAACATAATATTAAAAAATATATATTATATTTTATGATATATTTGAGTATATGTTTATTGTATTTTTGAAATAAAATATATAATCAAAACATACATAATAGAACCAATAAACAAAGAAAATATTATTTAGTATATGTTTATTATACATATATATATATATATATATATATATACATGCATACATATATTAAAATGTATCATAAAATGCAATGAATTTAATGTTTTAGTATGTTTGTTTTATTTTTTTAAATATAATATACATTTATACATACACACACACACACACACACACACTCAAACCTGGGTCCCCATGAGCACAACATCTTTTTACAAATTTTACGACCTGAAATCACTTGCTCTCCTTTGTATTTCCTCTCAGAACGAGTCGATCCAGACGGCCAGTTTCTCACAGCTTAGCTTAAATTAAAAGTCATTATAAAAACCGCACGAACCCGCAGCCCACGGTGCATTAAAACGCTGTCTCTGTAAGTTCAGGAACAGATTTCTTCTCTCAGAGCCATAAATCATGAGCTCAGCTCGACTGAAAGAGCAGAGAGTCTCTCTGGGTCACGAGCTCAAACCTGGCATCACTCCAGTGTGTGTGTGTGTGTGTGTGTGTGTGTGTGCGTGAGACTCAAGCCTGCAGGAAGAAACGATGTGATGGACTTTAAATAGGTCTCACAGCATTTCCACTTACACTCTTGATAAAGTTGGCAGGATCCGCAGCCAAACACGATCATGCTGTGATGGATACGCCTGTCAGACGCACAACTGTGACATCAACTGTGGCTTTTCCTTTTATAGACTCGCAGGCCGACTTATTTCACTGGCCTTATCATATATTTAATATACATTATGGTTTAAAAAGTTTGGGGTCGGTCAGATCTTTTTATGTTTTTGAAATAAGTCTCTTCTGCTCATAACGGCTGCATTTATTTGAGAAAAATGCAGTAGAAATTGTGAAATATTATTACAATGTAGATCATCTGTTCTCTATGTGAATATATAGTAAAGTGTAATTTATTCCTGTGATCAAAGCTGAATTTTCAGCATCATTACTCCAGTCTTCAGTGTCACATGATCCTTCAGAAATCACTCTAATATGAGGATTTGATGATCAAGAAACATTTATGATTATTATCAGTGTTGAACGCACTTCATGTTTTTGTGGAAATCGTAATACATTTTATTTTTCAGGATTTTCTGATGATAGAAAGTAAAAAAAACAGCATTTATTTGAAACAGAATATTTTCTAACATTATAAATGTGTTCACTGTCCCTTTTTATCAATTTAATGTTTCCCTGCGGAATTAAAGTATTAAAATCGTACTCACCCCAAACTTTTAAACGCTAGTGTAAATGTTTCATAATTTCATACTTCAAAGACAAAATAGATCATGAAATCAGGCAAACTGATTCAAGTTTATGCAGAAACTGAGGCTGAATTCACACAACAAAAGCACCATTTCTACATGTCAGCTCAAATACCAGCATCTTATTCAAATGCAACGTAGTTTAACAACGTTTTAAGTGTGTGTGCTGAACTTCAGCCCACAACATGATGATTAAATCTCTTAAAGAGACACATTAGCCCCAGAGATTTCCTGGAGAACTCAATAAAGATTCATTTGCGGATAGCCGGAGTAAAGATGACATGATTCTGTGGCTGGAGTGTGATTTCCCCGAAGCCCTGATGATGGACTGATTTCATCTCAAGAGTCTGGCTTGTAAATGAAGGAATCTACATCTACAGCTCACACACACACACACACACACACACGAGATACGCCTGACTCACAGTCTGAGGAAAACAAACGTCTAACTGAGACGAAAGCTGTGGATCAGAAGTGGGAGTCGTGACAGTATGTGAAATCTGACAGACGTCCACTTCTGACTCATGAGTGTCTTCATGATGGAAGATCAATAAAGCTGAACTATTCATGAGTGTGTGTGTGTGTGTGTGTGTGAGTCACAGCCTTATTCACCAGCACATTCACAACAAACCGAAAGACGATCTATTATGCCCTTTTACAAAGCCTTGATTCTACTAGAACAGGTTTTCCTGCTTGAATGTTGATTATTTTCCTCATATTCTCCAATGTTGCGGCTCCTCTCTTCCCAGTCTGTCAGTAACGCTCTGTTTACTTCCTGTCTCTATGAAGCCCCTCCTTCTGAAAAGCACACTGTGCTCTGATTGGTCGGCTGGAGCAGTGTGTTGTGATTGGTCGAGCGCTTTGAGTGTGTTTGGGAAATGTCCCGCCCCTTTCCATAACCATTTCAACCAAGCGGTCTCTCAAATACAACACGGAAGTGACTTAAACTGCAGTTCATCGACTGGCCACTAGAGACCGGCTCCAAAAGAGAGTCAAATCCCATAGACCCGCATGTTAAAATGCCCAACTTTACAGCAGAAAAAAACATGTTTACAGCCTGGTGCAAAAAGTGTTTTGGTCTATATAGCTAATATTGCTCTTCATGACGACAATTTTAATAACTCATCCATTTAAATTATATTAAGCCTTAAAGTTCTGCATAATTAAGGGCGTGGCCACTTGAGTGACAGGTGGATTGCCGCTGATGTCTCTACTAGCTGTTTGTCTGCTGTCTGTTAGTGTCGCGTCACCTCAGCTAATCCGCCTCGCTTGCCATTTTCGTTTATCCGGGAGTGACGCTGCCAAGATGGCGACGGCCGGCTCCGCCCACTTTGGGCTTCAAAAATGCTCTTCAGAAACACTACGGGCGACATTGCAAAATCTTTAATGTTCGTATCACTGTGTATCAATTGCTGAGGAAGAGCTGAAATTCAGATATGATAATGAGCGTTTGGTTTCTGACCAATCACAGCAGAGCAGCTCTCAGAGAGGCGGAGTTTAGAGAGACTGAATCTACAAACGAAGCGTTTCAGACTCTGAGAGAAAAGAGCTGATGTGCAGTGGAGATTATGAGGACATTACAGTGTTTTTGACATTGGATGCGTGTGAACCTGTTGTAGGAGACGCTAAACAACATTAGGAACCTTTAAAATAGCATAATAGGGGCTCTTTAATGCCCTACCTGTGGTGCACTATGTAGGTGATGATGGAGGCAAACAGACAGAGGAGCATGACAGCCGTACAGGCGTAAACCACCGGGTGCAGGAACTCTCCCGGATACGGAGGGAACGACAGCACCTTCTTCAGATCCTGAGAGAGAGAGAGAGAGAGAGAGAGAGAGAGAGAGAGAGAGAGAGAGAGAGAGAGAGCGCATCAGTTTCCAGCAGGAGCATCAGACACACAGATGCTGCGTTACCATGACAACACAGACTCATGACCAGCAGGAGAACAGCGGAAAAAAATGAGCACTTTCCACACAATCATTATTTAGTACGGGACATTGTGGAGGGAAAAATTTGGGATGGGAGAAAAACATTTTTTCAAATCTTTTGTTCCCTCGCAAACCCTGTTGAGTGCTCGGACACACACACTCCCACTGGCAGTGTTTCAGAGCTCGTACGTTAACAATGGAGCGTTTCATAGTGTTTGAACTTGGACTCAAATATAAAGAAATACGGTCGTGCTAAACTCAGTTCAGTGAAGCTGGCAATATTCACAGATTCAAACTTCCCGGATCAATATTCGTGAGCTAAACGTTGTTAAACTCAAATGACACCTATATTTACAATATGAATATGGACGAATGTAACATCCTTAAAATAATTGAACATTCCATATAATTGTAACATCCATGAAACAAACAAATAAATAAATAGGAAACACTTTAGTTTATGGTCCAATTCTCACTATTAACTAGTTGCTTATTATCATGCATACATTACTAGGATATTGGCTGTTTATTAGTGATTATAAACACATATTAATCTGCATGACTATATTCTACATTCCTTGTAGGTTGAAGTTATTAATTCATTTTGTGACGATATTGAGGATATTTTGAAATATACATATTTATTTATTTAGGGTTAAATGTTTTTAGGAGTTTAAAGTTAAGTGAAAGTAATGCATTATACTTATACAACACATTATACAGAAAATAATGAATCATATATCTATGTCACACATTTGATCAAATCTCCCATAAAATAAATATGTGAGTGTGAGTGTGTGTGTGAGAGAGAGTGTGTGTGTGAGAGAGTAAGTGTGTGTGTGAGAGAGAGAGTTTGAGAGTGTGTGTATGTTTGTGTAAGAGTGTGTATGTGTGAGAGAGAGTGTGAGTGTCTGTGTGTGTGTGTGTGTGTGTGTGTGAGAGAGAGAGAGAGAGTGTGAGTGTTTCTGTGTGTGTGTGTGTGTGTGTGTGTGTGTGTGTGTGTGAGAGAGAGAGAGAGAGAGTGTGAGTGTTTCTGTGTGTGTGTGTGTGTGTGTGTGTATATATGTGTGTGTGTGTGTGTGTGTGTGTGTGTGTGTGTGTGTGTGTGTGTGTGTGTGTGTGTGTGTGTGTGTGTGTGTGTGTGTGTGTGTGATGGTTTGCACAACTTTACTTTAGGGACAAATCTGTGCCCCCAAAATATATTCCATAACAGAATAAATCTCATGAAACCAGTCAAGAAAATATTCATGTTGTTTTAAAATGAAAATGTCCAGTGACACACACTCAACAGCGGCGCAACAACCTGAAATACAACAAAACAAACCCTGTCAGTCTGATTGCTTTAATGTTCTCTTTTTCCTCTCACAAACATCTTAATAAGACAATCATTAATCTTTTTACATCATCAAGCAAAAACCAGATATTTTCCTGCCACACACAAACATCATTAGACAACGAGCACACTAAACTGAGCTGCTCACACGAGACTGAAACACTCACTGAAAGGGGGGGTATAATGCACTTTTCACAAGATGTAAAGTCTTTGTTGTCCCGAGAGTGTGTGTGTGAAGTTTTAGCTCAAAATACCCCACAGATATTTTTATATCGCATGTTAAAATTGTCACTTTTTGAGGGTGAGCAAAAACACACTGTTTTTGTGTCCCTTTAAATGCAAATGAGCTGCTGCTCCCGGCACAGGTCGTCAACAGCTCGTGTTCTTTTACCTCACACAACACACACACACACACACTGAAAATTTCAAAAACTTTTAGCCTTTTATGTTCAAACCGGAGTCAGACAATGATGGAGAGACTCAAGAAGAAGTGACAACATGTAGAAGCAACAGGACATTTCTGAATTATTAGTTGATGAATTTATGAAGCTGATGTGTAGTTATCTTCTAGTCATTGATTAGCATATTCTGTCTTGATAATCTATAAATCGTGTTCAGGGGGCGGGGTTTATGTAAATTCTAGTGTTGGTGATGTCACTAACCCGGGAGGAATGTGGTGTAGTCTCTACCAGCCGTTTGTTGTAGTTCTTAAAAAGCGATTTCTTTAAAAGCAAATATCTCCCTTTGCTTTGAACTTTGAGCGTTGTAACTTTGCAGATGTTGTTTATGCTCAAACAGCAACATTACACACTAACTAAAGTTAGAAAAGTCAAATCATAATCAACCACCCCTTTAATATTAGATTCACACCAGCTTCATCATAACCCCCGTCACATGTCATATAGGAGGATCTTTTGGGTTTATTTCCAGCAATATTCAGATTAAAGAAAGACGTAATGTTTCAACCCTTATTTTAAAGTGAATCATATTCCAATATTTCATCAAAGGACATCTATTGATGTCTGGGCTGAGACCTGAATATCTTCTGACCTTTGACCTGCACCTGGAAAAAAACAGCAATGACAAATTAACATTATTTTCAAGAGAGAAAGAGACGAGGTTTGGAAATGCTTATCGAGACTGAGTGGGAGAAAGACTAAGACTTGTAAATATTCATCTCCATAAACTAGGCGAGGGATTTATAAACACACACACACACACACACACACACACACACACACACACACACTCAAATCCTCTGGCTGGCGGCCTGAACATTCGCAGGCTTGATCCTCTTATGAAACGCGCTGTTATGAAAACTTAGAAAAAGCATCTAAACTAAACCTGAGATCAGATGAGCACAAGATATTATCGACACATCAATACGCAGATTATTAATAACCTCATCAAAGCAGGACAAGCTGTATCTCTCACTCAATCAAATGAAGAACATAACATATCAAAGACAACAGACCTTCATTACAAGTCATTTTGATTTTGTAATTATTGTTATCATCCCAAATTAATTATGTAACTGTTGTTGTTTACGTAATACATTCCTAAAGAAATCAATTATGATATAATGAGTAAAATCTCTGGATGATCTGAAATGAAAACGCAGGTGATCATCAGTTCAACTGATGTGTGGTTTAATAAAGATAACTGATAAATCAGACGTTTCCAGTCCGCATTCAGTGTTTCCATCAGGACAGACCCGGAAAACATGATGTTCTGCTGCGAAAACAGGACAAATGATGGAATAATCACACACTACAGTCCGGCACAGCCTCAGACATATCATTTGTGGATAAAAACATTAAAAATAACTGGCATTTGTACTCATTCACAACTGAAAGGATTACATTAATAGTAAAAAATAGTTTATAGTATCACATATCAGGATTTTATGGCTCATATAAGATGATATAGTGAGAATATGGAGGAAAAACAGCTCAGTTTTATTCAAAGACTCAAACTGAGCAAAAATATGCTGCAAATACTGATATTCACATGGACAAAAAGATGAAATTCTGATGCTTGTAAGGTAAATCAATGATACTTACATAAAATGCTTATAAATATCAATATCTGTCAATAATGTCGTAGTAAGATGATATTTAAATGCTTAGTTTTATGATCAAAGCTCTATTTTTAAAGGATATAATGCAATTATGATTGAGAGATGAACAAATAAACCTTCTTCAAAACCCTGATGATCATATTTGATACTCATGATTTTTATAATAAATGATGAATAATGAAGTAAACCTACTTCAGTCCAGCTGAAATATTACTAACAATATCAAAGTTATTCTTGCGTTTACTTGATAAAATCAGTGCAGATTCGACACAAAGACACGAGAAGCTCGAGCTGAAGGAGGACGTTTGTATAATTATAATAAAAGACTTTTACTGGATAAAACAGACTAAACTATCAATCAGAGACAGAAGGACTGGAGGAGATTGAGTGCGTTTATCGGCATATAGCAGAATATGTAAATGACACGAATGATCTCACAACATCCCAAGAGCTACAATTCATTGAATTGATAATGAACAACAGTTAACAGAAGAACTATGTAGGAGGATTCGACTGTAAAACAAAGTGAGAATTGCACAGCGCATCTGACCTGAAATAACCTGCATGTTCACTCACACAAGCGTATACTGTATATATGAAGCATGTTGAGGAATCTGGAGATAAGAGATGCGTGAGAAATCATCTCTACGTAATGCATATCAACACTATGTGTGACCCTGGACCACAAACCAGTCACATGGGTCCATTTTCTGAAATTGAGATTTATACATCATCTGAAAGCTGAATAAATAAGCTTTCCATTGATGTACACTACTGGTCAAAGGTTTTAGATCGGTAAGATTTTTAATGTGTTTAAAAGAAGTCTCTTCTGCTCATTGTGTAATATTATTATAATGTAAATCATCTGTTTTCTATGTGAATATACAGTAAAGTGTAATTTATTCCTGTGATCAAAGCTGAATTTTCAGCATCATTACTCCAGTCTTCAGTGTCACATGATCCTTCAGAAATCACTCTAATATGAGGATTTGATGCTCAAGAAACAGTTATGATTATTATCAATGTAGGAAGCAGTTATTTACATTTTTATTTCATGATGCTATGATGAATAGAAAGTTCAAAAGAACAGCATTTATCTGAAATCTATAGCTTCTGTAACATTAAACACTACCGGGTCAGTAAGAATTTTAATTTTATTTTTGGGGGAAAGAAATAAAATAAATCAATACTTTTATTCATCAAGGATGAGTTAAAATGATCAAAAGTGACAGTAAAGACATTTATAATGTTAGAAAATATTCTATTTTACATAAATGCTGTTCTTTTGAACTTTCTATTCATCAAAGAATTTTGAAAGAAAATGTGTACACAAGTGTTTTCAACATTGATAATAATCATAAATGTTTCTTGAGCATCAAATCCTCATATTAGAGTGATTTCTGAAGGATCATGTGACACTGAAGACTGGAGTAATGATGCTGAACATTCAGCTTTGATCACAGGAATAAATTACACTTTACTGTATATTCACATAGAAAACAGATGATTTATATTATAATAATATTTCACAATAATACTGTTTTTAATTGTTGTTTTTTTCAAATAAATGCAGCCTTGGTGAGCAGAAGAGAGAGAGACTTCTTTTAAAAACATTAAAAATCTTACCGATCTAAAACTTCTGACCAGTAGTGTATGTTTGTTAGGATAGGACAATATTTGGCCGAAATCTGGAATCTGAGGGTGCAAAAAAATCAAAACATTGCCTTTAAAGTTGTGCATTTATGTTCACGATTGTGCTGCATTCACTCACAAAAATAAATATTTAATATATATTTATGGTAGGAAATTTACTAAATATCTTCATGGAACATGATCTTTACTTAATATCCTAATGATTTTTGGCATAAAAGAAAAATCAATAATTTTGACCCATACAATGTATTGTTGGCTATTGCCACAGATATACCCGTGCGACTCGAGACTGGTGACGTGATCCAGGGTCACATTATACCGATCAGACTGTATTTTTCATCAGTTTATTCCCAGCACAACAACAGCGAGAAACATTGATACGATGTAGCATTGATTAATGTCATAATCATTAGTTAACAAACAAGTATTCATTACTTCAATGAGCTCACTGTTTCTGCATTAAATTATTACATCGTTTAAATTAGTACATTTTGAGCTAACTGTGATTTGTATATGTACATTTCTGAAATACATAACTTAGACAGTTTCCTCTGATAACAGATCACTGTAAACTGTAATGTGAACTCATGAACTTTCTGTAAAGCTGCTTTGAGACGATTGTGAAAAAGTAAATGTGAATTGAATTGACCTCAAATAACACAAAAGACGTTTAACAGCGGAGCCGTTGCATAACAGCACGATTTCAACACTCGACCGATTCACACTAGAACAAATTACCAGCGAGGTTACGCAACAATGAGCGAGAGAGGAAGAGGAGTGACAGGAGCGGATGAGAGGAAGGATTGAACACATTATCACGTCCCTGTCCTTCACATGAGCTTTACTACACGCGTGTGTCCTTCAGGAGCGATTCAGATGATGGTGTCGTGTTTAACAGGACAGGGTGAGAAAGTCTTTAATATCTCTGACTCGTGACGTCTGCAGAACACGCTGAAACAGCCAATCTCACAAAACCTCAGAACAATAAAGAAAGCAATTTCCATAAAAGAAATAAATCATATTTTTAAGAGCGTTTCACACTATTAGCATATTCGCATCTGTTTTTCTCAGCTGTAAACACAGATCTGAGGAGACGCGGCTCTGACGAACGGGGAGAGACAGGTGCGCTTCAGCATTCGGGCTTTTCAGGGGCGTATCTTGTGACATCACTTCCTGTTTCTGGTTGAGTTCATATTTCAGTCGACCAGAGTTTGTTTGGAAGTAAACAATTTAATAATAACAATTTAAGCAAACAAATTAATAATTAGGATTATTATAATTTTTTTATTACATTTTTGAAATTTTCATGCAATAAATAAATAAATAAATAAACACATACATACATATATATACACTCACCTAAAGGATATAGGAACACCTGTTCAATTTCTCATTAATGCAATTATCTAATCAACCAATCACATGGCAGTTGCTTCAATGCATTTAGGGGCGTGGTCCTGGTCAAGACAATCTCCTGAACTCCAAACTGAATGTCAGAATGGGAAAGAAAGGTGATTTAAGCAATTTTGAGCGTGGCATGGTTGTTGGTGCCAGACGGGCCGGTCTGAGTATTTCACAATCTGCTCAGTTACTGGGATTTTCACGCACAACCATTTCTAGGGTTTACAAAGAATGGTGTGAAAAGGGAAAAACATCCAGTATGCGGCAGTCCTGTGGGCGAAAATGCCTTGTTGATGCTAGAGGTCAGAGGAGAATGAGCCGACTGATTCAAGCTGATAGAAGAGCAACTTTGACTGAAATAACCACTCGTTACAACCGAGGTATGCAGCAAAGCATTTGTGAAGCCACAACACGCACAACCTTGAGGTGGATGGGCTACAACAGCAGAAGACCCCACCGGGTACCACTCATCTCCACTACAAATAGGAAAAAGAGGCTACAATTTGCACAAGCTCACCAAAATTGGACAGTTGAAGACTGGAAAACTGTTGCCTGGTCTGATGAGTCTCGATTTCTGTTGAGACATTCAGATGGTAGAGTCAGAATTTGGCGTAAACAGAATGAGAACATGGATCCATCATGCCTTGTTACCACTGTGCAGGCTGGTGGTGGTGGTGTAATGGTGTGGGGGATGTTTTCTTGGCACACTTTAGGCCCCTTAGTGCCAATTGGGCATCGTTTAAATGCCACGGCCTACCTGAGCATTGTTTCTGACCATGTCCATCCCTTTATGACCACCATGTACCCATCCTCTGATGGCTACTTCCAGCAGGATAATGCACCATGTCACAAAGCTCGAATCATTTCAAATTGGTTTCTTGAACATGACAATGAGTTCACTGTACTAAAATGGCCCCCACAGTCACCAGATCTCAACCCAATAGAGCATCTTTGGGATGTGGTGGAACGGGAGCTTCGTGCCCTGGATGTGCATCCCACAAATCTCCATCAACTGCAAGATGCTATCCTATCAATATGGGCCAACATTTCTAAAGAATGCTTTCAGCACCTTGTTGAATCAATGCCACGTAGAATTAAGGCAGTTCTGAAGGCGAAAGGGGGTCAAACACAGTATTAGTGTGGTGTTCCTAATAATCCTTTAGGTGAGTGTATATACATACATACATACATACATACATACATATATATATATATATATATATATATATATATATATATATATATATATATATATATATATATATATATATATATATATATACATACACACACACACATATATACATACACATATCTATCTATCTATCTATCTATCTATCTATCTGTCTATCTATATATATACACACACACACACACAGTATATATAGAATACACTTTTCGATTAATTGCATCCAACAAAAGTTTATTTAATATATGTGTGTATATGTGTATATATACACATCGATTTGACATATTTGACACATATACACACACACACACATACATACATATACATACATACATATATATATATACATATATACATATATATATATATATATATATATATATATATATAAGAATATAAGAAGTATAATAAACAGTACAGAAACTATTAGACTAATGAGAATTTAATGAGACACACCAATAATAATATTAATAATGCATAAGTATAATGTCTAAATTATTTTCAATAATTTAGGGGAAAATCTGCTTTATTTGGATAAGAAATGATTCTGTCACAATGCAAATCATGATGATAATTGTCCTAAAAATAGGCATATTTTTCTTCATGATTCTGTGAGATTCTCTACATCTGATTCACTCGAGGGCTGATCACGACAGAACGATGTGTGTGTGAAATCCATCAGCTGAATACACAGTAACGCTGCTCTGTTTGTTTGCACAGAATGAAAGCGTGTCTCTGATAGAAACATCTCCAGGCCGAGCGCTGATTAACTTTAATCATTTACACAAGCATTAGACAGATCTGAGCCACACGAGACCTTGATGATCACCTGCTCACTTTCATGTGCATTTACACTGAATCATCCCCATAAAGAGAGCGAGACACACTGAGATCATCAAGACACCGTCAGAAGAGCCCTGTGTGTGATGCTGTTGAGGAGAGATTAAAGGACGCACACACACACGTCCTCTGGCATCTGCGTGCACAGGTGTGTTCAGGATCAGAGTCACCTGAGCATCTGTCAGCCAATCAGAATCAACATCAGCTGTGCAGGAAGATGATACTTTCAGCACTTCAGTTATGAGGCATTATCAGCCATAAACACACCATAACCACTGCTACTGTCAAGACACATCGAGAACACGCTTCACATCATGATTAAAAGATAGAAACGGGAGATTAGATTTTGTATTGTGACATTATTTTCATGACTGTTAAGCACATTTACTTTTCTCATTATCATAATGCTAAACAAATAAATAAATGAATGTAAAAAAAAAAAAAATACATACTGTATGTATATACATAAATAGCAAATTATTCATAAATCATGGCAGTATTTGCTGTAAAGCATTTATGCTGATTTAATCAGTATACAATGCATTTATCTATGGATTAATTCAATATTTAATTTTATATACTGAATAAATAAAATTATTTATAAATCATGTTTTATTGTCTTTAAGCTGATTTAAAGGCAATACAATCATATGGTGATGATGAGATTTGATTTTTTTTTAAAACATGCACTGTATTACAGTCATTATATTATGTACTGTATTGATAAAACCAAACAATTGAACTACACAGACACAATACAGTTCTGAGAATTAGGGTGGAAAATGTGTTTAATTGCCATGAAAATAAATTCACAAATAAAAACGTAGCCTTAAAACAGGCATTACCTTAAAAGCAAAATATTATTAAACAAAGAAAAAACAACAAGAACATTTTGGAATAAGATTAAGGTTATTTGTTTATTCATTGACAATTCAAATAATTTCCCCTCGAACGAACGAACGAATCAATGGACGAATCAATGGACGAATCAATGGACGAATCAATGAACGAATCAATGAACGAATCAATCAATGAATGAATCAATCAATGAATCAATCTAACCCCTAAAAATAGACTTCATTTTCAAAACAAAATATCTTAATTTTGGGCAGAAATGTGACCTGGACATGTTTTCATGAGATAATTCTGTCCATCTTTTGTGAAAGCCCAGTGAGAGGTGTAACAGCACACATAGCGAGAGACACACGTCTCTTCAACACACACACACACTCTGTTTGCCAGAGTAAAGCAGCGGCAGCTTCAGAGAACACTGGAAACACACCGCTGTGTATCTGAGCACCAGATTAAGATGAGGCTTTGAGACAGGGACGTTTCCAGGGAGGCTGATGTGCAAATTAATATTTATCAAACCCGCTCTCTTTACTGTGGAACAGTGGAACTGAAGCACTGAAACACTGGACTGACCAATCAACATCCAGGACCAACTACCATCATTCTGTAATTTCATTGAGAAAATCTACATCTCTGGCGGACTGCAGGCGCATACATTACAGTACAGATGCATTACAGTAATGAGGCATTACAGTACAGATGCATTACAGTACAGATGCATTACAGATGCATTACAGTATAGATGCATTACAGTAATGATGCATTACAGTACAGATGCATTACAGTATAGATGCATTACAGTAATGATGCATTACAGTACAGATGCATTACAGTAATGATGCATTACAGTAATGATGCATTACAGTATAGATGCATTACAGTAATGATGCATTACAGTAATGATGCATTACAGTAATGATGCATTACAGTACAGATGCATTACAGTAATGATGCATTACAGTAATGATGCATTACAGTATAGATGCATTACAGTAATCATGCATTACAGTAATGATGCATTACAGTAATGATGCATTACAGTACAGATGCATTACAGTACAAATGCATTACTGTACAGATGCATTACAGTACAGATGCATTACAGTAATGATGCATTGCAGTACAAATGCATTACAGTACAGATGCATTACAGTACAGATGCATTACAGTACAGATGCATTACAGTACAAATGCATTACAGTAATGATGCATTACAGCACAGATGCATTACAGTAATGATGCATTGCAGTACAAATGCATTACAGTACAGATGCATTACAGTACAGATGCATTACAGTACAGATGCATTACAGTACAAATGCATTACAGTAATGATGCATTACAGTACAGATGCATTACAGTAATGATGCATTACAGTACAGATGCATTACAGTACAGATGCATTACAGTACAGATGCATTACAGTACAAATGCATTACAGTACAGATGCATTACAGTAATGATGCATTACAGTACAGATGCATCACAGTAATGAGAACTGGTGTGGAAAATATGCTTAATTATCATGAAAATAAATATATTCAAAAAACATATTAGCCCTAAAATAGGCATATTCTTCAAAGCAAAATACTGTATATTCTGTGATTATTAAATAATGGGGGAAAAAAACATTTAGGAACAAGAACAAGGTTTTTTCACAATGTGACATTTTTATTGACAATTAAGCACATTCTCCCATCAAATTCCCATTACTACAATGCACATAAATTAATATATCAATAAATCATGGTAGCATTTATTGTCTTGCCTGCTTACCTTTTAAATGCAGTGCCATTTTATTATTTATTATTAATTGTATAATTAATTACTTGTTGAGAATGATAAAAAATTAAACGGAGATGCATTAAATGAGAATCGGGGTGGAAATTGTGCAGAATTATCATGAAAATAATGTTACAATATGGGGGGGGGGAGAAGCCCTCGTTTTTTGCTTTAAATTTTTGGCTGAAATGTGACCGGGACATATTTCCAAGAGATTACTGAAGGAAAAACATTAGATTTTTCACATGGTGACATTAAGCAAGAACATTTTCCCCTTCCTGGCTGCGCGCAACAAAAACCTGTTAGTAAAGACGCGACTCTGCGCGCCAGAATCCATCATCATTTGAGCACGGCCTTATGTACGCCGCTACGCTTCCCTCTCTGTGCAATCTCTCTGCACTCTTTGATTATGTCGTGCATGACGGTCCAATCTCACACACTGACAGCTCTTCTGGCCCGTAAGCGGCGCCTCAGCCCGTCCCGAAGCCATTTACATGTGGGCCGCTCATCAGGACGCGGTGTGGCCCGGGCCAGGGCTAATCTCAGCACACAGATTAGATTTCAGCTTTGATAGTCCGGCGCATCGCTCATCTGCCCCGCGGGTGTTAGCATCAGACCCACACGGGTGTTGAGACCCACATCGACACACACATGCACATGAGGAGTCACTAACGCACATTAATCTGTGTGTATGAGCAAAGTGTTACAGGGAGCAGGAGCTTTTTCTTCCTTCAAATAATGATTCATCTACAACTGCGAACGTTTAGTAGGTGACTAAATATCCCGACCCGCCACACTACTGTAACACACACACACAGAGAAACACACAGACCGCCACACTACTGTACCACACACAGAGAAACACACAGACCTGCCACACTACTGTAACACACACACAGAGAAACACAAAGACCTGCCACACTACTGTAACACACACAGAGAGAAACACAGAGACCCGCCACACTACTGTAACACACAGAGAGAAACACAAAGACCTGCCACACTACTGAAACACACACAGAGAAACACAAAGACCTGCCACACTACTGTAACACACACAGAGAAACACACAGACCTGCCACACTACTGTAACACACACAGAGAAACACACAGACCTGCCACACTACTGTAACACACACAGAGAGAAACACACAGACCCGCCACACTACTGTAACACACACACAGAGAAACACATAGACCTGCTACACTACTGTAACACACACACACACACACACACACACACACACACCTGCCACACTACTGTAACACACAGAGAAACACACAGACCTGTTACACTACTGTAACACACACACATAGAAACACAGACCCGCCACACTACTGTAACACACACAGAGAAACACACAAACCTGCTACACTACTGTAACACACACAGAGAAACACACATACCTGCTACACTACTGTAACACACACACACACACACACACACACACACACACACACACCTGCCACACTACTGTAACACACACATAGAGAAACACACAAACCTGCTACACTACTGTAACACACACAGAGAAACACACAGACCTGCTACACTACTGTAACACACACACACACACACACACACACACACACACACACCTGCCACACTACTGTAACACACACAGAGAAACACAGACCTGTTACACTACTGTAACACACACAGAAAGAAACACACAGACCTGCCACACTACTGTTACACACACAGAGAAACACAAAGATCCGCCACACTACTGTAACACACACAGAGAAACACACAGACCTGCTACACTACTGTAACACAGACAGAGAAACACACAGACCCGCCACACTACTGTAACACACAGAGAGAAACACACAGACCTGCCACACTACTGTAACACACACAGAGAAACACACAGACCCGCCACACTACTGTAACACACACACACACACAGACCTGCCACACTACTGTAACACACACAGAGAAACACAGAACTGTTACACTACTGTAACACAGACAGAGAAACACACAGACCTGCTACACTACTGTAACACACAAAGAGAAACACACAGACCCGCCACACTACTGTAACACACACACACAGACCTGCCACACTACTGTAACACACACAGAGAAACACAGAACTGTTACACTACTGTAACACACACAGAGAAACACACAGACCCGCCAGACTACTGTAACACACACAGAAAGAAACACACAGACCCGCCACACTACTGTAACACACACAGAGAAACACACAGACCCGCCACACTACTGTAACACACACAGAGAAACACACAGACCTGCTACACTACTGTAACACACACAGAGAAACACACAGACCCGCCACACTACTGTAACACACAGAGAGAAACACACAGACCTGCCACACTACTGTAACACACACACACACACACACACAGACCTGCCACACTACTGTAACACACACAGAGAGAAACACACAGACCCGCCACACTACTGTAACACACACAGAGAAACACACAGACCCGCCACACTACTGTAACACACACACACACACACACACACACACACACACACACACACACACACACACAGACCTGCCACACTACTGTAACACACACACAGACCTGCTACACTACTGTAACACACACACACACAAACACACACACACACACACACACAGACCTGCCACACTACTGTAACACACACAGAGAAACACACAAACCTGCCACACTACTGTAACACACACACACAGAGAAACACACAGACCTGCTACACTACTGTAACACACACAGAGAGAAACACACAGACCCGCCACAACTACTGTAACACACACAGAGAAACACACAGACCCGCCACACTACTGTAACACACACACACACACACACACACACACACAGAGAGAGAGAAACACACAGACCAGCCACACTACTGTAACTCACACAGAGAAACACACAGACCTGCTACACTACTGTAACACACACACACACACACACACACACACACACACACAGAGAAACACACAGACCCACTACACTACTGTAACACACACAGAGAAACACACAGACCCGCCACACTACTGTAACACACAGAGACACACAGACCCGCCACACTACTGTAAAACACACACACACACACACACACACACACACACACACACACACAGACCCGCCACACTACTGTAACACACACACACAGACCCCCCACACTACTTTAACACACAGAGAGAAGCACAAAGACCCGCCACACTACTGTAACACACACACACACACCCGCCACACTACTGTAACACACACAGAGAAACACACAGACCTGCCACACTACTGTAACACACACAGAGAAACACACAGACCCGCCACACTACTGTAACACACACACACACACCCGCCACACTACTGTAACACACAGAGAGAAACACACAGACCCGCCACACTACTGTAACACACAGAGAGAAACACACAGACCTGCCACACTACTGTAACACACACACACACATACACATACACAGACCTGCCACACTACTGTAACACACAGAGAGAAACACACAGACCTGCTACACTACTGTAACACACACACAGAGAAACACACAGACCTGCCACACTACTGTAACACACACACACACATACACAGACCTGCCACACTACTGTAACACACAGAGAGAAACACACAGACCTGCTACACTACTGTAACACACACACAGAGAAACACACAGATCCGCCACACTACTGTAACCCACAGAGAGAGACACACAGACCCGCCACACTACTGTAACACACACACAGACCCGCCACACTACTGTAACACACACAGAGACCCGCCACACTACTGTAACACACACAGACCTGCCAAACTACTGTAACAAACAGAAACACACAGACTGCCACACTACTGTAACACACACAGAGAGAAACACACAGACCTGCCACACTACTGTAACACACACACAGACCCGCCACACTACTGTAAAACACACAGAGACCCGCCACACTACTGTAAAACACACAGAGAAACACACAGATCCGCCACACTACTGTAACACACAGAGAGAGAAACACACAGACCAGCCACACTACTGTAACACACACACAGACCCGCCACACTACTGTAACACACACACACAGACCTGCCACACTACTGTAACACACAGAAACACACAGACCGCCACACTACTGTAACACACACAGAGAAACACAAAGACCTGCTACACTACTGTAACACACACAGAGAAACACACAGACCGCCACACTACTGTAACACACACACACACAGACCTGCCACACTACTGTAACACACAGAAACACACAAACCTGCTACACTACTGTAACACACACAGAGAAACACACAGACCGCCACACTACTGTAACACACAGAGAGAAACACACAGACCCGCCACACTACTGTAACACACACAGAGAGAAACACACAGATCCGCCACACTACTGTAACACACACACACACACACGCCACACTACTGTAACACACACAGAGAAACACACAGACCTGCTACACTACTGTATCACACACAGAGAAACACACAGACCGCCACACTACTGTAACACACAGAGAGAAACACACAGACCGCCACACTACTGTAACACACAGAAACACACAGACCGCCACACTACTGTAACACACACAGAGAGAAACACACAGACCTGCTACACTACTGTATCACACACAGAGAAACACACAGACCGCCACACTACTGTAACACACAGAGAGAAACACACAGACCGCCACACTACTGTAACACACAGAAACACACAGACCGCCACACTACTGTAACACACAGAGAGAAACACACAGACCGCCACACTACTGTAACACACAGAAACACACAGACCGCCACACTACTGTAACACACACAGAGAGAAACACACAGACCCGCCACACTACTGTAACACACAGAGAGAGAGAAACACAGACCCGCCACACTACTGTAACACACACACAGAGAAACACACAGACCCGCCACACTACTGTAACACACACAGAGAGAAACACACAGACCCGCCACACTACTGTAACACACAGAGAGAGAGAAACACAGACCTGCCACACTACTGTAACACACACACAGAGAAACACACAGACCCGCCACACTACTGTAACACACACAGAGAGAAACACACAGACCCGCCACACTACTGTAACACACAGAGAGAGAGAAACACAGACCCGCCACACTACTGTAACACACACACAGAGAAACACACAGACCCGCCCCACTACTGTAACACACACAGAGAAACACACAGACCCGCCACGCTACTGTAAAACACACAGAGAAACACAGATCCGCTACACTACTGTAACACACACAGAGAAACACACAGACCTGCCACACTACTGTAACACACAGAGAGAAACACACAGACCCGCCACACTACTGTAACACACACAGAGAAACACACAGACCCGCCACACTACTGTAACACACACACACAGACCTGCCACACTACTGTAACACACAGAAACACACAGACCGCCACACTACTGTAACACACACAGAGAAACACACAGACCTGCCACACTACTGTAACACACACAGAGAAACACACAGACCCGCCACACTACTGTAACACACACACACACACAGACCTGCCACACTACTGTAACACACACAGAGAAACACACAGACCCGCCACACTACTGTAACACACAGAAACACACAGACCGCCACACTACTGCAACAAACACACACAGACCTGCCACACTACTGTAACACACACAGAGAAACACACAGACCCGCCACACTACTGTAACACACACAGAGAAACACACAGACCCGCCACGCTACTGTAAAACACACAGAGAAACACAGATCCGCTACACTACTGTAACACACAGAGAGAGAAACACACAGACCCGCCACACTACTGTAACACACAGAAACACACAGACCGCCACACTACTGCAACACACACACACAGACCCGCCACACTACTGTAACACACACACAGAGAAACACACAGACCCGCCACACAACTGTAACACACACAGAGAAACACACAGACCCGCCACGCTACTGTAAAACACACAGAGAAACACAGATCTGCTACACTACTGTAACACACAGAGAGAGAAACACACAGACCCGCCACACTACTGTAACACACACAGAGAAACACACAGACCTGCCACACTACTGTAACACACAGAGAGAAACACACAGACCCGCCACACTACTGTAACACACAGAAACACACAGACCGCCACACTACTGTAACACACACAGAGAAACACACAGACCTGCCACACTACTGTAACACACACAGAGAAACACACAGACCCGCCACACTACTGTAACACACAGAGAGAAACACACAGACCCGCCACACTACTGTAACACACAGAAACACACAGACCGCCACACTACTGTAACACACACACACAGACCTGCCACACTACTGTAACACACACAGAGAAACACACAGACCCGCCACACTACTGTAACACACACAGAGAAACACAAAGACCTGCTACACTACTGTAACACACAGAGAGAGAAACACACAGACCCACCACACTACTGTAACACACACACAGAGAAACACAAAGACCCGCCACACTACTGTAACACACACACAGAGAAACACAAAGACCTGCTACACTACTGTAACACACACAGAGAAACACAAAGACCTGCTACACTACTGTAACACACACACAGAGAAACACAAAGACCCGCCACACTACTGTAACACACACACAGAGAAACACAAAGACCTGCTACACTACTGTAACACACACAGAGAAACACAAAGACCCGCCACACTACTGTAACACACACACAGAGAAACACACAGACCCGCCACACTACTGTAACACACACAGAGAAACACAAAGACCTGCTACACTACTGTAACACACAGAGAGAGAAACACACAGACCCGCCACACTACTGTAACACACACACAGAGAAACACAAAGACCTGCTACACTACTGTAACACACACAGAGAAACACAAAGACCTGCTACACTACTGTAACACACACAGAGAAACACACAGACCCGCCACACTACTGTAACACACACAGAGAGAAAGACACAGACCTGCCACACTACTGTAACACACACACAGAGAAACACACAGACCCGCCACACTACTGTAACACACACAGAGAAACACACAGACCTGCCACACTACTGTAACACACACACACACATACACAGACCTGCCACACTACTGTAACGCACACAGAGAGAAAGACACAGACCCGCCACACTACTGTAACACACACAGACCCGCCACACTACTGTAACACACACAGACCCGCCACACTACTGTAACACACACAAAGAAACACACAGACCTGCCACACTACTGCCACACTATCGTTGCGACGGAAGCAAATCAATCAAAACTAACTTTAGATGGAAAATAACTTAACTCTGCTATAAAGCCAAAACAATCTCTGTTACCTTAAATTATACGCTTATCTCTGTGAAGCTGCTTTGAAACAATCTACGTTGTTAAAAGCGCTATATAAATGAAGATGACTTGACTTGACTTGACTACTGTAACCCACACAGAGAAACACACAGACCTGCCACACTACTGTAACACACACAGAGAAACACACAGACCCGCCACACTACTGTAACACACACACACACACACACACACACACACACACGCCACACTACTGTAACACACACAGAGAAACACACAGACCCGTCACACTACTGTAACACACACACACACACACACACACACACACACACACACACGCCACACTACTGTAACACACACAGAGAAACACACAGACCTGCTACACTACTGTAACACACACACCTGCCACACTACTGTAACACACACAGAGAAACACACAGACCCGCCACACTACTGTAACACACACACACACAGAGAAACACACAGATCCGCTATACTACTGTAACACACACACACACACACACACACACACACACACACACACACACACACACCCGCTATACTACTGTAACACACACACACACACACACACACACACACACACACACACACACACACAGACCCGCCACACTACTGTAACACACACAGAGAAACACACAGATCCGCTATACTACTGTAACACACACACACACACACACACACACAGACCCGCCACACTACTTGAGTTTTCCCCCCTTATTTAAATAATTCTCAATGATGATTCTAATTACTGTTATATAATGATGTTCCTCTGCTTTAAAACCGCATAAATTAAAGGCTTTGCCACGAATATGCAGCAACCACAAAATCAACAACCAAGACAGTTCTTAACAGGTTTTGATTCGCCCTTAAACGACCCTCATGCAGAGAGTGTGTTTTTAATGATCCCAAACCCTTCATCCTGAGACCGGCTCACAGAAACGAGACAGCGAAGGGACTTCGGCTTCACAGATGAATCAACACATGCTTTAACAAGAAGAAAAACACCATAATGCAGATGAAACACCCAGAATAGGAGGACTCTGGGTTCTGCTTATCATTTTAGAACAAAATTACACAGCAGTCATTTACCCAGAATCCTTATCATCCATAAGAGAACACAAAGGGAAACAATCCATCAGTTTTACTGCTCTAATTATACAACAGTCCATAAGAAATCCTCTCAAACACACACGAGCGCACAGACGCTGAGGCCGTGAGCTTCAGTCATGACTGTTATTCATCAGCTGGTCTTTGACACGTGCCGGGTAATTTGAGTCACTATAATAAAATTTCATTACTTCGAACTGTTTTTCTGGTCTGTACAGATTATAGTCTCACTCACAAGCAAGATATTGCACTATTGGCATCGAGTCCGATGAATAATGTGGTTTATTCATCAACAAAGTGGAAGCTCATTTAAATTCTGTTGTGCAGAAAACACTCGAGAAATTAGCAGAAACTGTGTGTGGAGACAAATACTGAACGTTAGCGTTTAAACATGAATCCCCACATAAACACCATGTTCATGTTTCACCCTAAAAACACTATAATAATAATAATAATAATAATAATAATGATGATGATGCTTTATTTATGCATTTTTTTTTAAATATGTTAAAAAAATATATAAAATGTATATGTAAATAAAAAGAATATAAAATGATTTAAAAATACACATAAAATAAAATGTAATAATAATGACACTTTACATTATTTGTAAAAATAATCTTATAAATGTAAATAAAAATAATATAAAAATACAGATAAATAAATGCATTATTGCATTATTTATGCAGTGCACTCAAATATTTAATAGTAAATCTCATCTGGTTGATCGTTTATATCGTCGCCGAATGGAAACTATATTATCGCCCAGCTGTATAATCCACTCAATGTTGACTATAAGACATTAAGGTATTAGAAACATTAACATTGTGAATTTCTGTAAAGCTTCTTGTCTGTGCATTGTTAAAAACTCTGCACAAATAAAATTGACTTGAAGTCATTGCAAACTCAAGCTGAAGCACATACTGTATGGCATATTAAACTGACCCCAGAACCGGTTCTGACCGAACCGCTTATTTTTTTAAATTTAACAAAATAGGGTCAAAAGGTCAGCTGCTCAGAGGTCAATAGGTCAAATCCACCGTGTCTCTGGAGGCTGTGGTTCACATTGAGCTAAAACACATTTCACATCCCATCAGAGGAGCGAGAGGGCTCTATTGATAGAGGAAAACCACTAAAGTGATATATGTTGACGTGTGCCTAAACTGACTCCCTTACTGTCATTGATTCAGTCCATTTCAATCATTTAAAGAGATAACGTGCAGTCAGTAAGTCATTATTGATAAATTAACCCCCGAGAGGGCGGAGGGGTCTTATTTCACCCTGAACGAATTTATGATCATCATCAACTGATTGTACTGTACATTTTCCCTCTAATTAAATGCCTGCTTAACTACAAATTAAAATAAATATAAACAAAAGGACTCTTTGGTCAAACTACCAATTGCTTACTCAAAAGTGACCATAAATGTTAAACTGACACACCATCTGGAAATAAAGTAAAGAAAAAGGCCTCTTTAGGTAGTCAATGACTTACTAAAAGTGACCCCTATTGACCCCTACTGCTAAATAAAATAAAATAAAATAAAATAAAATAAAATAAAATAAAATAAAATAAAATAAAATAAAATAAAATAAAATAAAATAAAATAAAATAAAATAAAATAAAATAAAAACATAATGAAATAAAGGACTTTTTAGGTCGTCTAACTACTAATGATTTGCTCAAATTGACCCTAAACATTAAACTGATGTGACTAAGTATCTGAAATTTTATCATTAAAATTTAACCTAAAGTAAAATAAATAAAAATAATTACTTATATAAAAAAAAATTAAAATAAAAGAACCAAAAAAATAAAATAAATAAAATGACTCTTTAGGTAGTAAATGACACTCAAAGTGACCCTAAACGTTAAACTGACACACCAGAAAGAATCTGAAATTATATTAAATTAAATTAAATTAAATTAAATTAAATTAAATTAAATAATAAATACAAGGACTCTTTAGGTAGTCAATGACACTCAATGACCTAAACGTTAAACTGACACACCAGAAAGAATCTGAAAAAAAAGAAAAGAAAAGAAAAGAAAAAATAACAATAAAAGTCATCTTTAGATAGTCAAACTACTCAAACTTACTCAAATTGACCGCAAACATTATGAAGTGTCAGAAAGTATCAAGGGGAAGAAATAAATAAATAGAAAACAAGAAAAAGAAAAGAATTAGAGAAATAAATAAAGGACTCCTTAGGTAGTTAATAACAATCAAAGTGACTCTAAACATTAAACTGACACACCAGAATATATCTGAACACTGAAACCATCACAAATATCACAAAAATCTGAAAAATCCACAACAAATACCTCAAAATCATCAGCGCCGTTTGCATCAGTACAGAAATAAACTCCTTCTTTCTGTCTCTCTCACGTTCAACAAACAAGTCAAGAATACATTAAACCGACTAGTGAGATTCCCAGCATCGCTCATTTGAATGACAAAAGGTTGAAGGAATGTAATTTGTAGGAGAAGACATCCGTATCCAGGTTTAGTCCGGAGAGAGGCGCTCGGACACGATCGATCTGCTGACGACAGCGGCGGCTGGCGGGAAACAAGTGATGGATCAAACCAACGCGAGGCACTTTAGTTTCAGAGCAAAAATAATCAGCATTTAAACTCAATTTATTAGCAAACGGCTGTCCACAGTGAAATACAAGAGATTAAACCAATAAACCCAGAGCTGGACAGAACCAAGCTCTCACAACCATGATAATAAAGCAGGAAGTGAAGAATTTAAGGATAAAAACACCTTTTTTAGATGCCATGTGCTCAACATTTCCCATGAAAATACCATTTCAGTCCTCTACTTCTGAATGTCATGCTTAACAGACGATGTGCCGTTTCTTTGTTAAATTCCCTCTCAAAAATACATGTGCATTAGGTATTAAACTATGACTAACCGTATGAAGAATTAAAGCGACTTGTCTCGAAACATTTGTGCTGAGAAACTTCTTTGATCTTTTGAGATCAAACAGAACTATGAAACACTGTAACACTCAGAACTCCAAACTTGTACGTGAAGAAAACGCATGTTGCTCGTGTCAAAAGATGGGATCTGACTGGAGGTGGTCAACTGGGCGTTAGTGGCCTTCGACAGAGAGAGAAAACCTCACTGAATAAAGTGTGTTTCCGTCGGTCATTGGTCAGTCAATTGAAGAGTAAATTGTAATTTCTGAATTAGCGTCTATGAAATATGCAGCGACAAATACAACTCTGAAAAGAGACTCAGCTACTGTTTAACATTCACTACTGTTGTTTCTACGAAAACACATTGTTCCAAAAAAATGATGTAAATATTAGTATTGTAATTTTATAATAAAATAAAATATTTGTATTCCTCGATCTTTCATTTTTTTTTTTATAATAATCACAATTAAATCATGATTATTATTTGACAGTCATTTTGAATTGGTCAAAAACAGTGGGAATGTGGCCTATGAAAACTCCAATAGACAGAAATACTTTTTTTAAACAACACATTTTTAAATACCTGAAAATTTGATGCAGGATTTATTTGAAACATTTTCACATTTCAAATGATAAAAATAAAAAAAAATTTATTGAAATTTTTTTTTATTTTTTATTTTGTTGATTTCTCAACAAAAATGTTGCAAAACAAATTGCTTTACCACGTTTAATATTACGGTTAGCAGTTTAATACCTAATGCACTGAAAAAAACTTGGTGTAGAAACAATTTCCACAACAGAAAGTAACATTTAATTAAACATGACATTTTGAGGAAGAAAACTAAAACAGTATTTTCTTGTAAAACAAACTCCAGTAATCTCTGTTTCATTTACATCTTCAAGGAATATTTTTTTCCAGTGATGCTTTTTCTAAATTGTTGGATTTTGCCATAAAAAAAGTCAATAATTCTGTTTAATTTTTATAATTTTTAATTTACTATGTAAATGAACTCCCCAACAAAATGATGCACTCTTTCCAAATAGAGCTTTTCAAGTCACCCGGCGATTATACCTGTGTGTTTTAATATCTCAGCATATACACTGAATAAGGTCAGCTTTTTCCAATATCGTGCAGCTCAAGTACTTTAGTCCTTGTCAATGTGGCACAGCGAGATAACGTCCCGAGGGAAGTGTCCTGTCCTGTCCCGATCTCCTGAAACGCATGATAATGGTGCAGTAATGCAGTGCTGCGCTAATGTAATGCATATATCATCAACTAAACACACTTCTGTGAGTCTGTGTTCATCCAGTCTAAAACATCACATCACACTTTCTCTCCGCACACACACAGCAGAGAAAACCACTCGTGACTCAGAAGAATATAGATCTCATAGTTTCAACAGACTAACAAAAGTCCTGATGATACACACAATCCATTCCCGTCTGTGGGCGAACAGACCAAAGTGTGTTTGTGTGACGAAGCCGACGGAGAAACACAGACCAAAATAAAGGTTCGGAGATGTAGAAAAATAGTTCATGACTCAAACCGCATTTCTATCTTCTCAGGTCCTCATATACATTTCATAATCTTCAAAATCACCAAATAACAGATTAATAATACTCGAAAAATTAGAATATCGTGCAAAAGTTCATTTATTTCAGTAATTCAACTTCAAAGGTTAAACTAATATGTTATATAGAGTCATTACATGCAAAGTGAGATATTTAAAGCCTTTTTTTTTTTGGTTATAATTTTGATGATTATGGTTTCCAGCTTATGAAAACCCCAAATTCAAAATCTCAGAAATTTTCTAAATGTTCATAAGCTGTAAGCCATAATCATCAAAATTATAACAAATAAAGGCTTGAAATATCTCACTTTGCATGTAATGAGTCTATATAATATATTAGTTTCACCTTTTAAGTTGAATTACTGAAATAAATGAACTCTTGCACAATATTCAAATGTTTCGAGTTTCACCTGTAATTATATCAGCATACATTCACTTAAAGCAATATATACTATAGCAAATCTCAACTGCCTGATTATAATATTCTCGAAAAATGTAACTATTATCACCCAGCTTTACAGTATATATATAAAGTTGGATATAACTTAATTTTATCTGCGTATATTGTAAACTATAATAATGTAAACTATATTATCACCCAGCAATATGTACAAAATTGATACATAAGTATATCTAACTTTATTTACATACATAGTGTAATCGCGTAAAGCAATACAGTATATAATGTACAGAAAATCGGATTGTTATATCGTTATATCCTCCTAGCTGTATAAATAAAGTCAGATACATAACTTATATTCAGCTTTACACCCAGTATATTCACGTAAAGCTATTTCTGACCAATCTCAACTGCTTGATTGTTTGAATCATGGCAAAATGTAACTATATCATCTGATAAATGCAACTAAGGCATGAAGATAATAAGATATAAACATGAACATGTTTTTCTGTAAAGCTGCTTTGAAACAACGTGATGCGAAAAGCACTACATAAATAAAATTGACTTCTATACAGCGATAAACATTTTTTTGAGTAGATGAGTAAATATTCTTGCACAGTTTCCTTCAGTAAACCGGTTTCATTGTTACATATCTCAATATTTCAGCAGGTTATGTGTGAAAGACTGCATAAAGACATTTACTTGAACTAAATGTTGATGCATCATTGGCTTAAATACGCCGTGATTCTGTCATGCATTACACTATGAATAAGTAGGATTGTGAATCAATATGCGTTTGCTTGGAGCAGGTGTCTAACCGGTGGAGTGATGTCAAGGTGAAAGACACCGCTGAATGTGCATTAAACAACCTTCACGTCCTCAGCAGAATCAATCCAGACCCGTTCTCCTCGATTACATCTCCTCAAAGCAGACACACACAAAATGGCTGCATCGCAAAGAGTTTATTACGACCTCTAGCAATTATTTCCACATGTCAGAGCTGTGTGTGCATCAGCATTATATAGCAAGCATTCTGATAAAGACATCCACACACTCCAGGGATACTGAAATATCCACATCCCAGAACAATGTGGGATTTCTTGCTGTTCTCTTCCTTAACTTCTTGATTTAGTCACTTGACCAGCTCTACATATTTAATAATCAGATTATTACTCCTTTAGTGTAGAATATTGGTGCTGCTTATGATCAAATAATCTGAATATGACCAAATATTGCATATTTTGTCTCAATACATACAGGCGATAATGGAAAATCAACTGTTTTTATGGGCGTAAACATTCCCAGATTTCATCTTAACCAGTTTTAAGAAAATAACACAAAAAGGTACAAGAATACCATTACATTTCGCTCCGTTTTGTGGAGAATACAACAAAACTACAGATGATCTACACTGTAAAATATGATTGTTATTTTAACAGTAAAAGACTGTAAAAATGCTACAGTAAAAAACTGTTTATTGGTTAACAGAAAGTTTCCTTACTATATACGGTAAATAACTGTGATAGATCTAATGGTACATTTAATGTAATTTTACTGTAAAATACCGTTAAATGTACAGTTTTTGGAAGTGAAAAAGAACAAGTCACTGTATAATTTACAGTGAAAAAACGTAATTCACATTTGATGTATTTTTGTTCAAATAACTATATTTCGGCATAGTTTTCTTAGTTTTTTTCTAATCAGTTATGACATTTGGGTTTTATGTTACATTTAATGTTGTTAAATTAATGTTTATTGCATTTTTAAAATTTCACGTGTGTTACCATGATGGTGTTTAGTGTGTGTGTCACTGTGCAGCTTATATATATTAGTATTAAAGGAACCGTATGTAAGATTGTGGCCAAAACTGGTACTGCAATCACTTTCAAATTACTGTAGAGCGGTGTATCCCCTCCCCCTCCCCCTGACTCGAGGTTGCCAGATAGGCTGCAGGATCCAGCAGGAACGTAGGCTGACACGTTTGTAGCTGCTGCTGTGGTAACTAGAGCAGAGCTGGCAACCCGGATGCTGAAACACAACTGACTTTGTGATTGGTAGATAGGTGGAGGGTGGGGCATCAGGCCAAAACACAACATGACAACATCAACATCAGTTGAGGGCTGCAACTTCACTTTTTAAATGACAATATCCTGGCCGTACTACTGTTGTCAGTGATATAAGTATTCGAAATGAACATGATTTCTTAATGTCTAGTGACATATCAGGGCCATTTTATGATTAATTGAAATACATTTCTTACATACAGCTCCTTTAACTTTCTTGTGAAAGAGCTGCTCGTGATGAGCTTTAGTTCATCATGTGATTTTCATCTCCACTGTGATTGGTTTTTGTCAGTGTATTACTATGGTACAAAACAGATATAAATACTTCAATAAGTCAGTAAATTAACACTATATCAGATAATTAAATACGGTTTATTACTGTAAATTTAAGTAAAGTCTGTAAAACCTAAAATGTTGCTACCGTATTTTTTACGGTAAATTTCTGGCAACCACAGCTGCCGATATTTTACCGTAAATTTAACAGATTTTTTTTTTTTACAGTGTACAGTAAAAATACATCTGAGATTAAAGCAACAGGTTCAGAAACACAATTACATTACAATACGAAACAGACGATTTTCCAGAATACTTTTGAGAAAGAAAGAAAGAAAGAAAGAAAGAAAGAAAGAAAGAAAGAAAGAAAGAAAGAAAGAAAGAAAGAAAGAAAGAAAGAAAGAAAGAAATATCATCTAATTTTCTCTGATCAGAAACAAGCATGGCTGCAAATCACTATATGGGAACAACAAATAAAATACAGTAAATCACAACGCCTATAAAAACATGATATGATTCACATTTGAATATATACAATATATATTCAGATTTTGAATACATATCCCAGATCAGATCAAGGCAATGGCTTTCTGAACTTTCTGCTTTAATCTCAGATGTATTTTTACTGTAGATCATCAGTAGGTTTGTCATATTCTCCACAAAACAGGCCAAAATGTAATTGTATTATTGTGCCTTTTTGTGTTTTTTTTCATAAAATTGATTCAAACCAAATCTGGAAATTCTTGCATTGTTCAAACTTAATGTTTATACCTATAGCAAACAGTTTATTTTCAGAAACTTTTTGAAAAAACTTATTTTCTTTTCAGTTTGAGATAAAAGAGTAATATTTGGTCATATTCAAATTATTTGATCATACTATCAGAGCACCGATATTCCATCAGTGCAGTTGACCAGCGGTGACCGGCTCTGATTTAGATCAACTGTACAAAAATAGGCACAAAAATCTTTATCATTTAACAAGATTAAATCACTCCAGCATGAGAGGATTGACTGTGTTCATGGAGAACTGGCACTGGAACACCAGTGATCTCCAGCAGAACTAAAGCTGATGAAACTGAGCAACAGGTCCAGAAACCCATTTCCAGCAGAAACACCGCAAATCCCCAGGATCCTCGCGTTCATGGAGAGGCTGGGATATAAATGTGTGTCGCAAACGATTTGAAAGCCTCTTTTTCTCAGACACTGCGGACTGCGGGTGTGGTGACTGCATCAGCTCTCTCTCTCTCTCTCTCTCTCTCTCTCTCACACACACACACACGCGCGCTTTCTTTCACAAGCTCACATGCACAGCACAGCTAAACAATAAACAGCATCTGAATGGCAATGCAACAATATCACCTTCTTTAACGCGTTAAGTTTAAAGAGAACAGCTGCACTTTCACTTCGGTCTCCACGCACACAAACCCAATACATCGCGTCTCATCTTCACGGACGAGTCAATTAAATCCGGATTAAAGTCGTCTAATGCAAAACATCGACTTTGATTTTCCACGCACACACACACACCTCTCGCGCATCATCAGCATCACTCGCTGTTTCCCTGAGCATCGCACTTAACACAATACAATTCAATACAATTCGATCGAGCGTTCACAACAGAACATTCACGTCATATTGCGAATGATAAATCGTTCTGACCTCCCAGTCGATGGAGTCCCAGTCTTCGGTGAACATTCGGCGTCTGTGAGCTCGCGCCACTACGGACGATCCGATGCCATTGCGCTGGAAAAATCCTCGTTAAATCACTTCCACGCGGTGATATTCCCAACATGAGTCCCAGTGCAGATCGACAGAGTCATGAAGAAGCCGCGCGTAAAAGCGACGCGTCGCGCTGCCATGGAGAATGAAGGGGGCGAACAAACAAGTGCCCTCACACACACACACACACACTCACTAATCACTCATTTACTCAAACCACACACTGCTCACTTATTACAGGCTCGGCTCTAGTCGGGTTTAAACCTAAAACCTTCCAGTCACCACTAAGCAGATGATGCAGGAAATCCAGCGATGTGCCTTTAAGGAAAACTTGTTGTATAAGGGCTTTCTGCGCTCCTTCCCTATAGTCGAATAAATCCTCGCGGGTTTCTATTGGTATTTCTAGCATAATTGGAAGCAATCCAAATGGGATACATCCCGAATCCTTTAAGAATCAAATAAACCCCGACTGGATAGACTGAAACATTTTTTTGTTTGTTTTCAGGATTGATTTGAGTTTATCCAGAAGGATCTTGTTTGATTCTTTACTCAGCTGCTCTGTTCCACATTCAGTGCAGCATAAAAGCAGGAATAACACATGCACTTGAGGCGGCTCTGATGCTGCTTTACTTCTGTGTCAAATGATGACGCACCAGAGCTGCCTTTACTTTTTTATATTTTCTATACTTCCATAGTTGCATGTTTTACATTCATATTTTAACATTTAAAAACGTAGATGACATTATTCGTGCACTTTTAATGCATTTATGGTATACTGTGTAGAATTAAACAGTAAATATATATATATATTTTTTAAACACAGTATAGGCCTATATGACACTTTAGCCATTTTAGATAATTCTTGTTTGATTGCATTTGCCTCTTGATAGAAATAACAATCCAGCACACATTTCTTTAAGACTTTTTGACTAAAGTGTTATTTTGGATGTGCATTATATGCATTTCTATAAAGCTGCTTTGAAGCTACATGCATTGATTTAAAATGAAGCATTGTTTGCACCTCATGTCCTTCGCAGTGTAAGGGTCACGTGCACATATATCTATACCTCACCTCACACCATTTGCCCTTGCAAAAAATGATATTTCCACTTGTGTTTGGATGTTCGCCGTGTTTCATTGGCTCTGCACCCACACACTAGCGCTCCTCCACTGACTCCCGTGAGCACGAGACTCTCTTTACCGTGAGCACGAGACTCTTACCATGAGCACGGCGAGGTTGTTGTGGTGCGCGCAGTGGATGGTGGTCGTGTTGTGCGCGGAGCCGGTTATCTGACAGCCTTCCGCGCGCCAGCCACCGTGTCCATCAAGCAGGTCAAAATCCCAGTATGCTGCGGTGGGGTCTACACCCAACGAGAAGTGCCGGAGAGCGACGGTAACCGGCTGCACGGGGCTCCCGGGGCTACACCCATCTAGGAGAGCAACACATTGCGTCAAGTCTCAAGTCCTCAAGTGCTCCAGAGATGCATCCACAAACCACATGAAAGCTGGCAATCACACACACATGCACGTCTGAGGCGTCGTATTCCACTCTGGAATGAACG
>CM040811.1:34663150-34673150 GCA_022829025.1 Squalius cephalus
AGGCGTCATGAACACACACACTTCAGTTCATCTCTGTTCACATGTACAGGCGTCATGAACACACACACTTCAGCTCATCTCTGTTCACATGTACAGGCGTCATGAACACACACACTTCAGTTCATCTCTGTTCACATGTACAGGCGTCATGAACACACACACTTCAGCTCATCTCTGTTCACATGTACAGGCGTCATGAACACACACACTTCAGTTCATCACTGTTCACATGTACAGGCGTCATGAACACACACACTTCAGTTCATCTCTGTTCACATGTACAGGCGTCATGAACACACACACTTCAGCTCATCTCTGTTCACATGTACAGGCGTCATGAACACACACACTTCAGCTCATCTCTGTTCACATGTACAGGCGTCATGAACACACACACTTCAGTTCATCACTGTTCACATGTACAGGCGTCATGAACACACACACTTCAGCTCATCTCTGTTCACATGTACAGGCGTCATGAACACACACACTTCAGCTCATCTCTGTTCACATGTACAGGCGTCATGAACACACACACTTCAGCTCATCTCTGTTCACATGTACAGGCGTCATGAACACACACACTTCAGTTCATCACTGTTCACATGTACAGGCGTCATGAACACACACACTTCAGTTCATCACTGTTCACATGTACAGGCGTCATGAACACACACACTTCAGTTCATCACTGTTCACATGTACAGGCGTCATGAACACACACACTTCAGTTCATCACTGTTCACATGTACAGGCGTCATGAACACACACACTTCAGTTCATCTCTGTTCACATGTACAGGCGTCATGAACACACACACTTCAGCTCATCTCTGTTCACATGTACAGGCGTCATGAACACACACACTTCAGTTCATCTCTGTTCACATGTACAGGCGTCATGAACACACACACACACACTGACTTCAGTTCATCACTGTTCACATGTACAGGCGTCATGAACACACACACTTCAGCTCATCTCTGTTCACATGTACAGGCGTCATGAACACACACACTTCAGCTCATCTCTGTTCACATGTACAGGCGTCATGAACACACACACTTCAGTTCATCACTGTTCACATGTACAGGCGTCATGAACACACACACTTCAGCTCATCTCTGTTCACATGTACAGGCGTCATGAACACACACACTTCAGCTCATCTCTGTTCACATGTACAGGCGTCATGAACACACACACTTCAGCTCATCTCTGTTCACATGTACAGGCGTCATGAACACACACACTTCAGTTCATCACTGTTCACATGTACAGGCGTCATGAACACACACACTTCAGTTCATCACTGTTCACATGTACAGGCGTCATGAACACACACACTTCAGTTCATCACTGTTCACATGTACAGGCGTCATGAACACACACACTTCAGCTCATCTCTGTTCACATGTACAGGCGTCATGAACACACACACTTCAGTTCATCACTGTTCACATGTACAGGCGTCATGAACACACACACTTCAGTTCATCTCTGTTCACATGTACAGGCGTCATGAACACACA
The DNA here is from genome assembly GCA_022829025.1 of Squalius cephalus. Classification (NCBI taxonomy): domain Eukaryota; kingdom Metazoa; phylum Chordata; class Actinopteri; order Cypriniformes; family Leuciscidae; genus Squalius; species Squalius cephalus. The sequence continues at coordinate 34,664,683 of CM040811.1, forward strand.
CACACACACTGACTTCAGTTCATCACTGTTCACATGTACAGGCGTCATGAACACACACACTTCAGTTCATCTCTGTTCACATGTACAGGCGTCATGAACACACACACTTCAGTTCATCTCTGTTAACATGTACAGGCGTCATGAACACACACACTTCAGTTCATCTCTGTTCACATGTACAGGCGTCATGAACACACACACACTGACTTCAGTTCATCTTTCCTCCATCATCATCCTCATGAACACACACACGGACTTCAGTTCATCACTGGAAACGCTGATGTGTGGATGCATGAGATCCGACTGGATCTGGGGAAGTGTGTGGATCGTCCTCAGTTCCTCAAACTACTTCCGTTCTTACAAAACAATATATATTGTTTCGTTTGTAGAGGTTATTCGGTGTGTAAAAGCGCTTTTCATAATGCACATCGTTTCAAAGTTTAAAAAGAACAAACACAGAGTGACACAAAAACCTCATATCTATATCAACCCTGTACAGCCTGACGTGAAATAATTGTCAGAAAATGTTTTTTAAAGGAACAAAACTTTAAATGCATTAAAACTGCTTGTTTTTGTTGGCTTTTCTGGCTCATATAGAGGAAAAAACAGCTCAGTTTTATTCAGAGACTCAAACGGAGCAAAAATATGATGCAGATGCTGATGTTCATATGGATGTATATGGACGCTTGTAATGTAAATCAATGAGATAGCTTTCCTGGAGCTCAAACAGTGGAGCGTTGGCGCTTGCAACGCCAAGGTCATGGGTTCGATTCCCAGGGAAAGCAAGAACTGATAGGAATGTAAATGTGTAGCTTGAAATGCCAAATGCATCAATGTAAATGTAATCTTTATAATAGTATAGCAGATACTTACATGAAATGCATATAAATATCAATATCTGTCAATAATGTCTTAGTAAGATGATTTAGTTTTATGATCAAAGCTCTGTAGTTTTAAAACATACACTCACCTAAAGGATTATTAGGAACACCTGTTCAATTTCTCATTAATGCAATTATTTAATCAACCAATCACATGGCAGTTGCTTCAATGCATTTAGGGGTGTGGTCCTGGTCAAGACAATCTCCTGAACTCCAAACTGAATGTCAGAATGGGAAAGAAAGGTGATTTAAGCAATTTTGAGCGTGGCATGGTTGTTGGTGCCAGACGGGCCGGTCTGAGTATTTCACAATCTGCTCAGTTACTGGGATTTTCACGCACAACCATTTCTAGGGTTTACAAAGAATGGTGTGAAAAGGGAAAAACATCCAGTATGCGGCAGTCCTGTGGGCGAAAATGCCTTGTTGATGCTAGAGGTCAGAGGAGAATGGGCCGACTGATTCAAGCTGATAGAAGAGCAACTTTGACTGAAATAACCACTCGTTACAACCGAGGTATGCAGCAAAGCATTTGTGAAGCCACAACACGCACAACCTTGAGGCGGATGGGCTACAACAGCAGAAGACCCCACCGGGTACCACTCATCTCCACTACAAATAGGAAAAAGAAGCTACAATTTGCACGAGCTCACCAAAATTGGACAGTTGAAGACTGGAAAAATGTTGCCTGGTCTGATGAGTCTCAATTTCTGTTGAGACATTCAGATGGTAGAGTCAGAATTTGGCGTAAACAGAATGAGAACATGGATCCATCATGCCTTGTTACCACTGTGCAGGCTGGTGGTGGTGGTGTAATGGTGTGGGGGATGTTTTCTTGGCACACTTTAGGCCCCTTAGTGCCAATTGGGCATCGTTTAAATGCCACGGCCTACCTGAGCATTGTTTCTGACCATGTCCATCCCTTTATGACCACCATGTACCCATCCTCTGATGGCTACTTCCAGCAGGATAATGCACCATGTCACAAAGCTCGAATCATTTCAAATTGGTTTCTTGAACATGACAATGAGTTCACTGTACTAAAATGGCCCCCACAGTCACCAGATCTCAACCCAATAGAGCATCTTTGGGATGTGGTGGAACGGGAGCTTCGTGCCCTGGATGTGCATCCCACAAATCTCCATCAACTGCAAGATGCTATCCTATCAATATGGGCCAACATTTCTAAAGAATGCTTTCAGCACCTTGTTGAATCAATGCCACGTAGAATTAAGGCAGTTCTGAAGGCGAAAGGGGGTCAAACACAGTATTAGTATGGTGTTCCTAATAATCCTTTAGGTGAGTGTATAATGCAATGCAACACAGTGATGATTGACAGATGAACAAATAAACCTTCCTCAAAAGCCTGATGATCATATTTGATACTCAAATACTAAAATGATGTATATGGATAATAAACCGAAGCTGCTTCAGTCCAGTAAATGTTCATCTTGAAATATTAAGGTGCTCGATCAAAAGAGAACGGATCACAAAACACGAGGCAGAATTACAGTTCGGAGGACACAGATATTATTCATACGAGAGGTTTATGATGCAAAAACACTGCCAGAGAAAACAAGCGTTGAAATACATTCTACACTGGGCTGTTTTAACCCAATGTCGGGTTAAACATGGGCCAAACGCTGGGTTAAACGGCTGGGTTTGTCCATATTTGACCCACATTTGGGTTGAAACAACCCAATATGTTTGTAGAGTGTACAGAGTGTGTGATTCAGTCCTGGTTCTTTATTAGCAGCTTTACCAAACACACTGTGGACTGTGTAAATGTTGAGCTGAAGCAGCGGGGCTTCAGAAAGCTTTTAGAGCTGGAGGAATCATGTCGAGCGGCGATGAAACAGACTCATTTACAAACTCTCTGCTCTCGGTTTGAGGAACTGCACTTTGAGAATTCATGTTGCATTACGCAGAGAAAGATAATAAAAACGTTGTCATGCCAACTGGCCGCTCTACCATTACAAAGTTTGGATTAAAGAGGAGATTTCACACAGAATATTAGAACTTTGGAAATGTAAATGTGAATCACTAACATACTAGGTGGATGTGCTGGGATTCTTCATCTGTTTTATGGGTGAAAACGCTGCATCTGAATCATTGAATCATTGAAGAATCATTCATGTCTGAACATGGTGTTTGTATAAATCACTCTAAATCATTTCATTTTCTTTTACCCTGCACTTTGTGGCGGTACCGTGGTACAGATTCAATACTTCTGATATTCTGATTACCGTATTCATGTAACATGGTGTAACGTGGTAGTCCAAGGTATTTTAAACATATGCTACTCACCATGGCACAAAGTCCAAATAATTACGGTAATATATGCTGTGGAACTTTATTAAACGATTTATATCATAGTATCTACATGATTTGGGGGGTAAAAAATCGAATTGCAATTTTTTTTAATTAAAATTCTGATAATAATAATAATAATAAATATTATTATCATTAAATAATAATATAAAAATACTAAATAAATACAAAAAAGAAATATTAATAGTAATATTTCACATAACTGTAATGTTACAATACAAATATTTATGGCTGACAAAAATAGTGACTGCGATTTAAAAAGTGATAAAAAAAATCCAGATTCCACAGTTTGGCTAAAATTGTGATTTTATATGTTAATATAACTAAATAATAATAATAATAATAATAATAATAAGTATTATTATAATAATTATTAAATTACTAATTAATATTACTATTGCAACATTTTACAGAAAAATAAAACATATATATAATTTTTTTTACATTACAACTGTAAAATTACAATACTAATATTTATGGTTGAAAAAAATTATTGTGATTTTGCTGATAAAAATTGCAATTACGATTTAAAATATGATTTAAGCAAATTTCTAGGTTTGAACAATATGGCCAAATTGTGATTTTATAGATCAACGTGTGAACAAGTGACCGACTTCAGCCGCAGCTTCAGTGTCTGTTTATAATGTAGGGGGCGGAGCTTCAGATTCTAGAGAGCATTTGATTGGGCAGAAAATCAGATGAGGAGCTGAAGTGCAGAGTGATGTCATCAAAATCATTGATTCATATTGGCAGAATTAAGTGAGAGACTACGTTTTTTTGAACACTTATATCATCTAAATGAGAATTTTGCTTATAGATAAAAGTAAGGCAAACATATTCATACTAAAAACCAAAAAACGTCGATTTTGATTTCATAAGGACTTTAAGATTTTTTTTTCTATTTTTCTATTACAACTGTATAAATTACAATTTTTCATGGCTGTCTTAATTTCTTTATTTTCCGAACGTTAAACCATAATTTTGTCCAGAAGCTCCAGACATTTCCAGGGTTTTTCCTGCATAACTGTATTCACTTCATTTCGTTTCAAAGGGAAGATCTGAACTCAAATTACTCGTGCTTATCATCAGAGGACTAAAAAAGGACACGGCATGAGAGATGAAGCCCATAGAAAGCCAGCCATGCAACAGGATGGATGAAGCTCTCGGTTTATTTAAAGAAGTCTTTTCTGTCGTCAATCTCCCACCGATACCGGTGCTTTCATGTGCTTTTATCAATCATTTCCTCTGTTCAGAGTCAGACGTGATGAAAGCAGAGTCACTGCAGGAACATCATTCAACACCAGAGACTTTTACAGCAAGATCTTCACTTACGACCGTTTGATTATGAATTACTGAGCACAGACCAGTTAGAGACTCGTCTAAATCCCTTAGTTAGACTTAGGAAATCACGAGTCTCAAATATGATCATCAGGCTTGTTTTCTTCTTTGTTCACGTTTACATTGCTGTCGTGATCATGCGTGTCATGAATTGTAAGCGGCATCTGGTTATTATCTCTGAAATACAGTTACTTTGCATTCAGATTCAATATTGTGGCAGTCTGATGTAAATAAATAATAGTATAGAAATAAAAGTGCATTACAGTAATTCAGGAGTAAATATAAGATGCGAATGCTCAATAAGGCATTTAATAGCAGTAATAATTCATTTAAGTATCTAGTTCATAGGCTGTCTGCTCTCGTCAAGCAATATAACGACTCGCTGCATTCATTTAGTTTGCAGTTTTTATAATGAAATCAAGCACGACTTTTCCAATCAACATCATCTGTTTTATAATGCACATTTCAACAGAAAAGTATTTATGCATAAATATGGGTGTACAGTATAAAGTACAGGGTTATTATAGTTAACTAAAACCATAAACATGAAATAAAATAACTAATAAAACAGAAAAATAAATTAAACTTACTTTATTTCAGCTATAGTTGCTGAGGCAACATTTTTAATTTTCATTTAGTTTAATTTGATGTACTAAAATAACTAGAGCTGAAATAAAAATGAAGAAAAACTACAAAGATATATATATTTTTTAAACTAATAAAAATGGATTTAAACTTCAATCCAAATTTAATTTTTTTAAATAAATAAAAAATATGAAATGAATGAATACAACTGTAGACATATTTAGAAAATAAACAAATTACTTGAAAATTAAAATGGAAAACAAAAAATATAAAAATAACAAACTAAAATAAAAAAGAATAAAAACGGTAGTAATAAACTAATAAAATGACTTTAACTAAAATTAAAATAGAAAATAAAAAAGACATAAAACTGAAATAAAATAAATAAAACTATATAGACTTTTTTTTCAACTATTAAAATTGAAACAAAATTTTTTAAACAAAATGAAAATAATAATGAATACAACTATAGACATATTTAAAAAAAATACTTTAACCCAAAAGGAAAATAAAACTAAATAAAAACTAAATAAAATATAAAAATGACTAAAACTGAAATAAAATTAATAAAAACTATATAGACATTAAAAAACAAGATTAACTGGAAAAAAAAAACAGAAAATAAAAAAAATGCTACATGTAGATATATATTTTTAAAAACTAATAAAAATGACTTTAACTAAAATGAAAATGTAAACAGAAAATATAAAAATAACTCATTTAGATTATTATGAAACGCTTTAACTGATCCTTTAACTGAGATATAGTGAGAGTAGTTTATAGTGTGTTAATCTGAACAGCCTGAGTCACTCTGCATGATGATGATGATGATGATGATGATTTCTGCCGTCTGCATCAGAATCAAAGCCTCGATATGATCAGCCGCGTCACGCTCTGACGTTTCTTCAACGCTTCACATCTCTTTCATGTGACTATAGAAGCCTCATCACAGTCTCCACCTGATATTGGATCTGTAATGTGCTTATTGTTTTTCCCGAGGAGTCGATATTTTCTTTGGCATGTCCAAAAGCCCGAGAGTCTTGATTTGTTTCATCAGTGAACGAGACATCGAACGAACCGCAGAAACTTACAGCTGAGCTTCTCTAATGCAGACGAACAACTCCTAATGTCAAGATGAAATCACGATTTAATGCACGATTCACCAGCTCATATTAATCTAAAAAAAAAAAAAAAAAATTACTTAATGAATGAAATTTAAAATCTGGTCCAGAACTGAGTGCTATTAAAGGTTCTTAATGTTGTTTAGTTTCTCCTACAACAGGTTCACACGCATCCAATGTCAAAAACACTGTAATGTCCTCATAATCTCCACTGCACATCAGCTCTTTTCTCTCAGAGTCTGAAACGCTTAGTTCGAAGATTCAGTCTCTCTAAGCTCCGCCTCTCTGAGAGCTGCTTTGCTGTGATTGGTCAGAAACCAAATGCTCATTATCATACCTGAATCTCAGCTGTTGATCACAGTGATGAGAACAGTAACGATGGCGTGGGTTTTACCCAAGCGTGCCGCACAAGCCCTGAAAAGTGAAGCCAAAACGTCTCGATCGCCCCCCGGTGACTGGTCCTAGTATAGGTCATAAGCCCCGCCTCCCCGTGTTAGTCAACGGGACGTGAGACCAACTAAACAATTCAATTACACTTCAAATATCTTTTTTCCAAAGGTGGTTTCTTTCATTTGCTGTTGTTTTTATCACGCTGATGTAAGTTCAAGTGTCTGTTTCAAAAATAAGTTGTTTTTTAGTTAGTTACGTGATGCGGTGGTGTGACGTCATGATTGACAGCTGTGATTGACAGGTTCTCTGAGCGAAGTAGTCACTGAAGCACCAACGGACATTTTTTTCGGGATCTTCGGAGGACTGAGGAGATTGTATTTACTTTATTTTAACAAGCCTCTTGTCGTACTGCAATCAATTTTTAAAAAAGTGTGCAGAATCCACTCTCCCTGAGTGCAATCTGCGAGAGTGAGGGCGGAGCGTTGATTTCGCGGCTTTACTTCCTGCTCACTACTGCACAGGTCTGGTCCCGAGATCGCTACTGCGCAGACTCAAGTTCCAATATGTCAGCGCCATATCGGGACTCTGGCGGCTTCAGTTCTCATCAATGGAAGAGAGCGAAGGGGCGTCATCCATCTTTTTTTACAGTCTATGGTTTTACCGTATCAATCTCAAAGTGGATTTGCTTTGTCAGCAGAAAACAGCGTCTTCTCGACATGAACAACACGAACCAAACTCTTCCAGTCTCAGTGTTTGAGGGCGGGGCAAAGCAGACGGCCAATGGGCTGGCGTTATGCAAATTAGTTACAAACCAGTCTCAGATAAACTACAGTGTTTGAGGGCGGGGCAAAGCAGACGGCCAATGGGCTGGCATTATGCAAATTAGTTACAAACCAGTCTCAGATAAACTTCAGTGTTTGAGGGCGGGGCAAAGAGACTGTTCAGCCAATCAAGACCATAGACTGGCATTTTGCAAATTATTTACAAACTACATAGATGTGTTACAGAAGTAAGACTGGGATTGCTGACGATTTGTTTTAGCGGTTCAGAATCAGTTCTTTCTTTTAGGAGACAATATTTTTATTTATCATGCACTTTGATCTGTGAAACTTTGTAGACATTTTACATTCACAAACAGCTCGATTACACACTACATGAAAGGGAATATCTGAGAAAGCGTAATGAGGCTCTGGAAAGCTCCTAAAAACACAACTAAAAAAGTTTTAACAAACAACCTCTGATTTAAACTTTCGGTAACACGTTAAAGCCATATATATAATGCATTATAAAACATTTTGATGCATTAATTTGGCTCTGTAACGCACTTTATGACATCTAATGCACAGGACTAAAGTACAGAAAGGATCCCAGCATCTGTAGAATCACTGTCCTCGTTTCTCATGGATAAAGCGGCTCGTTAGAATCAGTGTTTAATAATCAGAGTCTCTTTCTAAGATCATGTCTGCTGTTCAGTGATGAAAACTGTGATTATGTGTGGTTATTTACACTGTCAGACTGACAGATCTCTTTACATTGATTCCCTGTTCATCAGACTTCGCCTCAAAGAGCTCCTGAATGATGATAACTGATTAACAGAAATCAAAGAATATGGTTTCACTTCATTAAACATTTCTTTCATAAGAATCATCCTTAGAGTTAAGAGTAGGAGTTTAACGATACCCTCATGTCACGATTCAATACATATCACGATGTGATATTATTGCGATACTCCAAGACATATGATAAAAGATTAACAAAAAATTGTACTGTTGATTAAAATGCTAAATTTGATTTTATATTGTGCGTGTGTAAATGAACGGCTTGG
>CM040811.1:34678150-34715650 GCA_022829025.1 Squalius cephalus
ATTTATTTTTTATAATTAGTCAAATTCAAAACAAAATACATAGAGATCAGAGAACTGTTAACATGAATATCATTTAATTATTGAATTATCATTATTGACATCAGAGAACCATGAACATGTGAATTTAATTATTGAAATATTAACTTAAAATCTCAAATAAATATTTTACGTCTACATTTTTCTCGTCAAAATAATTAAATCAATTTGAACTTTATAAGTTGAAGTTATACAAGACTCAACAAGACATTTAAATAAAGAATTAGCTGAAATTACTTGCACAACCTGTTTGATACACTTTAAAATGGAATGTAAGTGAAGTTGAATTATAGGTGAAATTGTTTTTGCAGTGCATGATAAATAAAGATGCTGGATGAATGAATTAATAAATGCATAACCCTTAAAAAAGTAAAAAAATGCAGTATATCATAATACCATTTTCTCTCCGACTATATTCACAATATAACATGGCATCTCATGCATAAATGGTACTTGTTGATTCAATAAATTTTTGCATTTTACTTTTAATAAAGTAGTCTGACATACAGTATATCTTAGTACAATTTTCTCTCTGACTATATTCACAATATAGTCATTTTCTTCAATAAATGTGACAGCATTTGCTTGTAAGAGATATAAATGTCATTCAGTATTATCTGTGATCCAGAATCATGATGAAACGAAGAACCTTTTAATATGTTTGATCATCATCCGAACGCTTTTAAACGAAGCCCAGCATCATCATCATCATCCTCCTCATCCTCATAAACACTGCCTCAATCCCACAATCCTCCTCTCCTCGTCTCGCTCTCCACACAAACAAGGCCAGGGAACGTGTTTCCGACCCCAGGGCTTGTAAAGCAAGGCTTTGCTGATCGATTTCCCACGAGAGAGAGCGTCTGATTGATACAAAGGAGCCGTACAAACGTTTCCATCCCACCATTGACAGATTCATTACAGCGGCTTCCAGCTAATACATCATTCATGCTTCCAGTGTACAAACACACACACACTCGCTTCAAACCTTGAAAGTGTGTGAGGAGGAGGTCTAACGCATCTAATTCTTGTCCTGCTGTGAAGGTTTACGAGTGTTGTTTTCTATGTGAATTTATAGTAAAGTGTCATTTATTCATATACATATATGCATTTGGCAGACGCTTTTATCCAAAGCGACTTACATTGCATTTCAAGGAACACATTTACATTCTTATCAATTCTTGCTTTCCCAGGGAATCAAACCCATGACCTTGGTGTTGCAAGCGCCAACGCTCTACTGTTTGAGCTCCAGGAAAGTTTATTCCTGTGATCAAAGCTGAATGTTCAGCATCATTACTCCAGTCTTCAGTGTCACATGATCCTTCACAAATCACTCTAATATGATGATCTGATGCTCAAGAAACATTTAGGATTATTATCAGTGTTGAAAAGTCTTTTTTTTTTTAATTAAAATGTATACTTATTCATCAAGGATGCATTAAATTGATGCAAAGTGACAGTAAAGACATTTATAATGTTACAAAATCATTAGATTTCAAATAAATGCTGTTCTTTTGAACTTTCTATTCATCAAATAATCCTAAAAAAAAAAATATATATATATATATATATATATATATAAAGTCAAAATAAAAGTCCCACACTTATCGGCTGATGCGATACTTAAAAATGGAAAATATCAGCCGATATATCGGGGTCAACCACCGCCTGACAGCAATTTAACATGTGAACAGACATTAACAGGTCTTAAAGATGCAGTCAGAAACACAAAGCTATTTAATGAGGAGAAACTAAACTCATGATTCTAGTCATTAAACTCAACTACAACTAACTGAAACCAGCACACCAGCACACATGCACTGCTTGACCAGCTGTGCTTTCAGTCGACTGGAAGAAACCATCAACTATTAGCAACCTTTCACAATGAAAAGTTCAACAAACATAATAAGAGCCACTCAAATTCATATTAGACGCTTGATTGATGACTTGAGCTTCTCACAAATCATTAACAACCACAAACACATCCATTCCTGAAATCAAGAATCAAAGCGGTCCGATCTCAGTCTATTGAAACATCATTCCCTTCACAGTGAACATGTAAACACAGACTGATCTCACCGAGTTAGCGTTATTCCCCTCATCCTGAAATCCTCCAGTTCTGTCCCAAGATTATTTCACAAAGATGCATGAAAATCCATTCACAAAGATTACAGTGAGACTGTTATTTAAGAGAAGCTGAACTAAAGGCCTCCAACAAACACCTGTTCCCTGCTGACCACAGGTGTATCAAAGTAAAAGTCCCTCAAGAAAAGTCCCTATGCCAAATAAAAATAAAATAAATAAATAAATATTATTTAATAAAATAACTTTTATTTTCTTAATTTGTAAATGAAGTAAACTCAGATTACTTAAACATAATATTATCTATTCAAACTGTGTTTTAATATACATATTTCTTCTAGCCATTTCAATTGTCCCCTATAGTGTGATTGTTCTCATCTCACAAGATGCATAATCTGATGAACATGAACACTGTGGATAGAAATACTATTGATGTGATCTAACTGGGAACTTCTTTTGAAAAATGACAGGTCATAATTTAGAAAAGGTCGTTATCATCCTAAAAATGTCCATCACATCCCATAAAAAATTCTAATTGAGCATCTCTTGACGTTCCGTGAAAATGTTGTGATATTTTATGGCATTTGAATCATGAAGCTTGACTGAAGTCAGGAAGAGGGAGAGTTTTGCCTCTGTTTTATTAATTAATATTTATGTTATTTATGTTTTTTTTTTTTTTTTGGTCAGACAACTCACTGACTGAAATGATTTTAAGACATGCTGTCATTTCCAAAATAACAGTCACATGGTTTCTATATTACACCAGGAACCGTTATGAAAATTAATCAATTAAAACCAGTTAAATCAAACCAATTAAAAGAGAGAGATCTGGAGGATGGTCTGAACAGATGTTTCAGTCATGCACTGGGTACATGTAATCTTTACTGTCATTCACCATATGCTCAAATCCTTATCTAACAGAATATGAGTCAAGAAAGCTCTGAATAATCACAAATCTGAAGATGCAATACAGTGTGAATTATAATAAGGCACTGCAGAAATGCTTTTTTCTTCATTCCCTTAATTTCCTCCATAAAAGTTCAACATTTTTACACACTTGTTTCTTGGCATGGTGCTCATCTTCTATAAATTCTCATATAGAAGCAGTAAATGTCATATATAAAGTGCTTTATGGGTCATAAATGCTAATGCTTTATTGTATAAGCAGAGATGATACAGATCATAACTGGATTCTTGTAGTTTTTGAAGTTTAAATATTGCATTTTAATAGCCTGATTTCAAAGAATATATGCAAGTGACGATGTTTTTAAGTTAAATACTGATGAAAATATTAAAACCTTTCTTCCTTATCTCCTCCACACTGAAAAAAAGAATAAATTGCATGATCAATAGCCTAAGTTATGACAACATGTGTTTTACATTGCTAAGTTAAGCAGTTTTTAACTTTTTTTATTTAGTTAGACAAGATTCAAATAATTTGTTTACGTCAGTTTAATGTAAAACTATTTTTTTGCAGGTTTTCAACAAACATGGCCAGAATAGAGACTTTTAGACAAATATAAAAAAAAATTAAATGCATCTATAAATGTCATTTCCATTCGTTCTGTTCAAGTGTTTTAATCAAATGTAAGTGATGCTTGACAAATGGCACATGGAAAAAATAACTAGTTTAAGTATAATGATTTATAAAACAAAAATTTAATTGAAAATTATTTTTCTGACCTCATTTTGTTCAGTTTCGTTTGTCACAGACACAAATAGATCAAGTGCAATAAAATAAACATGTAAATGTGCATTTTGGATGTTTTCTTTCCACTAGAAATGACAAGTTATGAAAGCAAAATGTCTAAAAACTGAGATATTAAATTGAACAGTTCTGCATTACACAGTCCAGAAGTCTGCTGATGGAGTTTGATCAGGTGTCACTAACACATCAAGCACAATTATGGAGGATTCGTCTAATGAATCCAGACACAGCCTGAGAGTGAACGAAGCGGAGATCTTAACTGTGTTAACTGGGAAATCCATCCTGATTCCCGCAGCCCTAATGCTCTTATAAACAGAGCGATCAACGGATCCGGGATTCGGTGCTCAGGTGCCGGAGTCAGACGGGAATGAAGTCGGATGAAGAGACAATGACTGAGTTGATGAGTACGAGCAACACACACTGGCTTATGTGCTTCTGCACTGCAAACAATGAAGCTCTTCCTCAGTGTTTTAAATATTCTTAAATCAAGACACATTTACTGGAGAAGAAGCAGAATGACTGAAGATATTGAGGCTTATTTACTGAGAAAAGTATCAAAACTATGCGAGTTTATGCTTAAAACAAGGAGGAAGCTTCCACAGAAAACTAAACACTAACACTTTACTTAAAGCCTTTATGTATGATGCATTATATAAAAGATTTTAATTCATTAATTGTGCCTTCTTATAATGCATTGTATGATCTCATGAACAATTGTAACCAGTTATAATACATTATAATTCTTATCTATTCATAGTTACGCCTTTAGAAAGTATAATGCATTAACGTTTTCAGATGTGACAAGGAATCTGCAAATATCATAATGAATTTTAACTTTGGTTAGAATTATTTATGAAAAGATATAATGCATTAAAACATACATATAAACGTAAGTACCTTTATAATTGTAACAGGCTTGTTGGACTTCATGCAGCTCTGCGCAGACTGATCGGCGGCTGACTTAAAGCAGTGCATGCCGGTTAGAAATTTTGTCCGACTTGATACAGCGCCGACACCACGTGACTGACGTGTGCCATCAAAGCACCGCGAGAGCGATTGGAGAGTAGCCGGAGAACTCATCCAGCGCAGCTTCTCAAGAGCGGCAGGAGGGCTGATGACGACACAGCTGTTCCACGATTGGCTGATGACGACACAGCTGTTCCACGATTGGCTGATGACGACACAGCTGTTCCACGATTGGCGGATGACGACACAGCTGTTCCACGATTGGCTGATGACGACACAGCTGTTCCACGATTGGCGGATGACGACACAGCTGTTCCACGATTGGCTGATGACGACACAGCTGTTCCACGATTGGCTGATGACGACACAGCTGTTCCACGATTGGCGGATGACGACACAGCTGTTCCACGATTGGCGGATGACGACACAGCTGTTCCACGATTGGCGGATGACGACACAGCTGTTCCACGATTGGCTGATGACGACACAGCTGTTCCACGATTGCCCGGATTCCGCATGACAATGATCACGTGTGTTTCGTGTTTATTCAAACACCTTTAGTTCCTCTAAAGCTCTCAAATCAGTTTTTTATAACAGTAAACACACTTTTCATGTCGTTGCGATGCTATATTGTGTCATGTTTATCAAATTAAAACTGCTTAAAAAACGTAGACTCCACTTCATTGATTAGTAGCTTATGTTGAACTTTATTCTTGTTCAAACAGACGCTGTATGAAGCAGTACAAAGTATTAAATGAAAATGTCTCTGAAACATCTGTGTATTATTAGGCAAATATTGCATTTATTTCTCTTCAGCTGTGGTAAAGTATGCAAACACCACGTGAGTGGTCACTACGGGAACCAGAAAGTGTCCGACTTCACGTCACACCTAATGTGTGTTGGACATCGGCTGCGGCTGGATGTAACCGATCGGCGAGAGTAGCCGCGTGCAGGCGGGGAGGAGCTGCAAACGGAGACGTGAAGTCGGACACTTTCTGGTTCCCGTAGTGACCGCTCAAGCCTCGTCGAACAAGCCTATTGTCATGTGATCCCGTTATAGTCATGTGATCTGTTATAGTCATGTGATCTCCTGTTAGTCATCTCCTGTTATAGTCATGTGATCCTCTGTTATAGTCATGTGATCCCCTGTTATAATCATGTGATCTCCTTTTATAATGTGTGTTGGACATCGGCTGCGGCTGGATGTAACCGATCGGCGAGAGTAGCCGCGTGCAGGCGGGGAGGAGCTGCAAACGGAGACGTGAAGTCGGACACTTTCTGGTTCCCGTAGTGACCGCTCAAGCCTCGTCGAACAAGCCTATAGTCATGTGATCCCGTTATAGTCATGTGATCTGTTATAGTCATGTGATCTCCTGTTATAGTCATGTGATCTCCTGTTATAGTCATGTGATCCTCTGTTATAGTCATGTGATCTCCTGTTATAGTCATGTGATCTCCTGTTATAAGGCTCTCCAATCGCTCTCGCGGTGCTTTGATGGCACACATCACAGTCACGTGGCGTCGGCGCTGCATCAAGTCGGACAAAATTTCTAACCGGCATGCACTGCTTCAAGTCAGCCGCCGATCGGTCTGCGCAGAGCTGCATGAAGTCCAACAAGCCTGGGGCACGTTCAAGTTCAAAACGGTGCGCAACGTTTTGCTATGGTTTCCGGGTTGAACGTCATGTTTCCTGGAAACGGCGAGCACCGGTGTGCAACGGGGTTTGAGATACGTTTTCTCTTGTTTGGTGGGTGTGTCAGAACTGCAGTCCAATCAGCAGCAACATGTATATAAAGCACGCGGTATTAAAGTATTAAACCCAACTCGCACAATGGGTTCAAGGAAAGTAATTTACAAATGTGTTCAATGCAGCTCGGTATACGCAACAACTGGGGATATTAGAAGACATGTTTGTGTAAGTTTTATTGTAAAAATATAGGATATCAACATAATGATGTAGTTGTTTATATTTTTAGCTTCATTGCAAGTGTATGACATTTGGTATAGAAATAAACAATGGTAATTAAGCTTTTCCTAAAAATGAGATAATACAGGGTATTAAAACAGTATGAACTACAAATAAAGTCAGCATGTGAGGCTAAATAGATGTGTTTTAGTCTGAATTAGGTAAGATGTGTGCTTCAGTTTCAGCAATCCCTTCACTCGATTGGGATGTTCTCTTGTGTTCTGGGCGGCGAGTGCAGTAACTGTAACATTGGGCATATTTTGTAGTATTAAACACATATTTATACCGACTTCATCAGGCTCAGAAAACTCTTCACAAAGAACAGAAGAATGGCCTTCTCAGCTGCCATAGTTGCAACTCTTGCGTCATCAGAACAGTGTGTTCAACGCATCACCGTTTCTGTTTTAAAAACGCTGTGCAACGTTTTGTCGGGGCTGAACGCAGCCCTGATGTCGAACACACCTCTTGTCTGATGTGTCATGTTCTCATTGCTTCATTGTTCACAGCTGTCCCTTGTCGTGTGTGTGTGTTGCGCCCTCATGTTTGCCACGTGTCCTCGTCAAGTATTGTTTCCTGTAAACACTGTTTGTAAGTCTTGTTTTGAGTTTCATGCCAAGCCTTTGTTTTATGTTTGATCTTGTTTGGAATATAATAAACTGCTCTTGTGTTCTGCACACTTGCCTCCAGTGGACTATACGTTACAATAATGCATAATACACAGACTTTATAAAAAGTGTTACCAAATAAACTTGTTTTCCCTTTGAATTAACTAGATTTTTCTCATCTCAGCGGCAGAAATCTTTCAATGACTTTTACACTTTAATGTGACAGTGCTTTAGCCAGTTAGCGGAGATAGACAGAGCAGTGTCTCTCTATCAGTTTAATACTCTACGCTGCCTCATGTAATCCTGTATTTCTACATCTGTGGCTGTTAAGAGGATCTCAGTGTCTCGCCGTCTGTTCCTCTTTCAAAGAGACTCGAGGCCTTTCAATCTGACAGAGACAGAGAGAGACATATATATATATATATATATATATATAGAGAGAGAGAGAGAGAGAGAGAGAGAGAGAGACATATATATATAGAGAGAGAGAGACAGAGACAGAGACATATATATAGATGGACTAGTCGTGAGTAAAAGACACCAAATTGAACAGATGCACTGATGAATGTATGTGTATATATGTGTGTGTGTATATATATATATATATATGTGTGTGTGTGTGTGTGTGTGTATATACGCATGTATACAAAAAAAGAAACTAACAATACAAATATGAAAATGTGTGTATGTTTACATTTTAAACGGGTTCAAGTTCAGTTGGTTCTATTCTAGAGGAATGTTAAAATTGTTTATTGACCGCATGAAACCACTGACAATCACAGTTTGGAACATCCAGGGCATTAGCTCATCAAGTTTTGGATGTAAAATCTAAACCTTGGATTTTAAGAAAAGTGTTTTAGATATTGACATAATAATCTTACAGGAAACGTGGCGCAGAACTGATGAGGTCACTCTCTGTCCCCCAGGGTATCGGGAAATACTCATATCGTCCCAAAAACATGAAAAAGTCACACGCGGGAGAGATTCAGGGGGCATCATAATCTGGCACAAACTTGAAATTGATAAGTACATCCAACTAATCAAAAAAGAAGAATCTCATATCTGGCTCAAAATCAATAAACAACTCAGTCAAACTACAAAAGATATATTCTCATGTGCTCTGTATATTCCTCCCTCTGAATCTCCTTACTATGACGAGAACATCTTTGAGACCCTCCACAGCCAAATCAACCACTTCCAGGCCCAGGGAAGTGTGCTGATGTGTGGGGATCTCAACGCCAGAACAGGAGCCCTACCCGACTACACCACAGACAACGGGAATAATTATATATTTGGACAGAGCTTTCAACTAGGGGTGACCCCGAATAGTCGGAGATTCGATGCTTCGATTGGAGGAGCCTGATTCGATTACCGATCTCACGGTTGAATCTTCGAGGATCATGCCACTTTGGCTATATGAGGGCGCTCAATGTCTGATTTCACGTAGAACTACTGGTTTTCTGTCAATACGTTAATATTCAGCCTATTATGATAATGCTGTGTATAAAAATGTGCAAAGAAAGCAGCTTTTAATAAATATTTTTTTAACGTGCGTGAATAAATCCAAACACCCCGTGACAGATTTAAGTTTCGCTTTCAATCCGTGACCGACAGAGGAGCGTCTTGGCGGCAAGGATTTAAATCTTTAACGATGTCTGGGATAAGAAAATCTAAAGTGTGGATGTACACCATCAGAAAGGATATTCTCCAAGGCTGGATTTAGCATCAGGAAAACCATGATCGCACGTCTGCCGGCCAACGTTAACAAGTTGGTTTTCCACGGGACATTCTAAAATGCTTAACGTGAAAAAACCTTTAAAAACCCTTAAAAGGCACTTTAACGTGGCTTAATGCATGTACACAGTACACACTTTATTAAGAAACCATACTATGTGGAGATAAGCAGATGAACCCAGAATATGAATGCAATGCGTTCCTCCTATAGTAAAGCGTTTTCTTTACATAATTTGATATTTTAATTTAACTATTTTAGGAGATTAAGCCTTTGAAATGTTAAAGCCCCGCTTTATTTCAGTTAAACATGCGCCCTGTCACAAGCGCAGCAGTTCATCTACATTACTCACCGATCAAATAAGACAAAAAAATCGCTTTGGCGGGCGCTAAAACAAGTTCAATACAGGAAAATCATATCTCTGCTATCAAACTACAAAAATGGCTGAACGGAGTGGAGTTGAACCGAGTGTCACCTCTGCAAACTGGAGAGGGGGCGGGGTATGAAGTGTCTCATTTGCATTTAAAGAGACCGCACCAAAACGAGTTGCTCTCAGACGCACATCAGAAAAGGGGTAGAAAAGGGGCCTGTGGAGCTATAATAATGAGGAATTCAGACCCAAGCATTGCAGTTCCGCTTTATATAGACCACAAATGTATGATTTATATGTAAAAAGGAACGATTTAAAAGCATGATATGTCTCCTTTAATGAATTGGCGAAACTCCTAGAAGAATCGGCAGCTCCTGGCCTCACACTTCACGACTCCTCTGTAAAGTTCCTGCTGTATGAAGATGATCTGGTCCTGCTGTCTCCAACAGAAGAGGGTCTACAGCAGAACCTGGACACCCTGCATCAGTTCTGTCAGACCTGGGCCCTGACCATCAACCCAACCAAAACTAAAGTAATAACGTTTCAGAAAAGACCCAGATGTCAGGGAAAGGGACACAACTTCACCCTTGGTATGACCAAAATTGATCATGTCACAAGCTACACATACCTCGGGCTGAAGATAAGTGCAAACGGAAACCTAAATTTGGCCGTGAATGAACTGAAAGAGAAAGCAAGAAGGGCCTTCTATGCCATCAAAATATCTATCCAAATTGAAATACCAATCAGAATCTGGCTCAAAATATTCCAATCAGTCATAGAACCAATTGCATTATATGGCAGTGAAGTTTGGGGTCCTCTCCTAAATCACCAATTTGACAAATGGGACAAAAATCCGATTGAAACCCTGCATGCCGAGTTCTGTAAGAGTATCCTGAGAGTACAGAGGAACACACCCAACAACGCATGCAGGGCAGAATTAGGCCAATACCCTCTACTAATACATATTGAGAAACGAGCCATCAAATTTTGGAAACATCTAAAAATGAGTGACCCCAACTCTTATCATTATAAAGCCCTTAAGAACCATGAGATGAACACTGAGAAGAGCCCGCTCATTCAGCTGGTCCTGAGGCTCCACACTATGGGACGATTACCAGTTTCACTATAAAGCACGATAAAATGTACTGACGGTTAGTATTATCGTTTAAAATTGAATTATCATTAAAACCGTGTTTGATTATCGCGATTTTAATAACTCGCTGTAAATCCTGTCCAGCCAGCAACAGTCTGACGCAGGCGCAGCGCGCAATGTTGTTGTTGTTGTTTTATTCGAGAAGGAATGGCGGAAGGCAGTGACTGTGCTCAGGAGATTCTTCAGCCTTTTAAGAGGACCAAATCTGAGGTGTGGTCATATTTTGGCTTTTACAAAAGTCCTGAGTGAAACTTAATCGAGGATGGTCACTACAATAGGGGGAAACACTTCAAATCTGCCGAGTCGTCTTGTGTGACCATCACCCACTGTTTATAGCGAACGCAAGGCAAGTTAACTTTGACCTCAATACCAAAACTACGTCTGGGAAATAATTGGGCACAAAATGTTGTTTTGAGTTTAAATATTTGATCTCACTCACTTGCAATAAAAGCTTCCGCGAAGAAGAGTTCGCAGCAAGTGGCTTTGAGCCAAAGAGAAACGATCAAGCTCAAACAAGACAGTGTGACATTTAAGGGGTAATAATGTATATCATTGTACACTTATTACACCGATTTATTATTATTTTTTTACCACATAATTACGGGGACATATTGAATTGAGATTAATGTTTTAAATCTTACCTGTTTTTATAAATCCATTTTGTACAGCGTGCAAAACAATCGTCCAAAAACGGAGACGCAAGACGGCAATGTATTTGAGTGAAACGAGAGAGCGCGTCCGTTGCGATACATGGATGTGCGCTGTTATAATGCGTTACTATTGACGACGGTCATTATAAGGAAGGAAATGTCACAGAATAGAATCTTGCTTTAAAAAGTGCATAGAGCTGCTGTTTTATTTGTTGTTTGTTGATTTTTAAATATTGAACTGTTTTTAGTGTGAGCATCAGTTCTTTTTGAACACTTTCATCTCATTTTAACAAAACCGTGATAATATTGATAATCACAATAATTTTGGTCACTGTTATCCTGATATGAAATTTTCATACCGTCCCATCCCTACTCCACACACACACAGAGAGAGAGAGAGAGAGAGAGAGAGAGAGAGAGAGAGAGAGAGAGAGAGAGAGAGAGAGAGAGAGAGAGACCCCTCATTCAGCTGGTCCTGAGGCTCCACACACAGACTAACACGACTAACAATAATCAGCCTCACTGACACCCTCATCCACACAATCTGGCCCAACCACATTATAAAAGCACAACGAGAGCATTATCTGGCCTACTGGACTGAATCAACAGAAAAACAAAGTAAACTAGAATGTTATTTGGCCCTAAATAGAGACTACACAACCGCATAATACCTGAGTGCAGTGAAGGACTGCACACTCAGAAGAAGAATGACGAGGCACAGACTGAGCAATCACACCCTGACTGTCGAGACGGGCAGATACAGGCAGAACTGTGTGTGTGTGTGTGAGATACAGACAGAACTGGCTGCCCAGAGAGAGACGCCTCTGCCCGTACTGTGACCAGGGAGAGGTGGAGACAGAGCAACACTTTCTCACCAGCTGTCCCAACTATGAGGACATTAGAGGGACTTTTTACACAGAATTTGAAAAACTTTGCCCTAACTTCCTAAAATTAAACAACAAAACACAATTTCAACGACGCCTGTCACAAAAAGAGACAGTTGACGACCAATCAGTGATGCGCTCACACACACACACACACACACACACACACACACACACACACAGACACACACACACAGACACAAATACACGCTCGTACACAAAACAAACACACAAACACTTACACACTGAATTCTAAATTGTTCACAGAATTTTGAAATGTTCATAAACTGTTCTACTATTTTATTTTATTTTATTTTATTTTTATTTTTATTTATTTTATTTTTTTATTTTAATGAATTATTATTAGTATTATTATTTTCTGTACTAAATGTTCAAAATCATTTTCTATGCTGTTTTGATGCTTTGGCAATACAAATGTATTTTTGTCATGCCAATAAAGCTTTATTGAAATGAAAGCTTTAGCATAAGTTCTGCCGGGAAGACTCAATTACTACGTCACCTATTGCCTTCACTTCTATCCAATCATATTCGTAGGCTCATTGTATAAGAGCTCGGTACTTACACATGTTTGAGTTCGCAGATACTGAAGCGACGATTAACCCCATCCTCCCCACCACCACCAGGATGGTCCTGTCCATACCTCCCAGGGGGGTCGGCTGCGCCCCTGCCTTCGTCTTCAGGCAGAAATTGCAGATCCGATACCCTCGGATTATGCACTACGGACGGGGCCTACGCCAAATGACTTTGTATATTATCAGCTTGCTGAGCTGTCAATAAATGTATGGTTTATTGAAATAATTCTCCCGAGTCTTTCTGGTAGAACTGAATTGAATATATACACTTACCTAAAGGATTATTAGGAACACCTGTTCAATTTCTCATTAATGCAATTATCTAATCAACCAATCACATGGCAGTTGCTTCAATGCATTTAGGGGTGTGGTCCTGGTCAAGACAATCTCCTGAACTCCAAACTGAATGTCAGAATGGGAAAGAAAGGTGATTTAAGCAATTTTGAGCTTGGCATGGTTGTTGGTGCCAGACGGGCCGGTCTGAGTATTTCACAATCTGCTCAGTTACTGGGATTTTCATGCACAACCATTTCTAGGGTTTACAAAGAATGGTGTGAAAAGAGAAAAACATCCAGTATGCGGCAGTCCTGTGGGCGAAAATGCCTTGTTGATGCTAGAGGTCAGAGGAGAATGGGCCGACTGATTCAAGCTGATAGAAGAGCAACTTTGACTGAAATAACCACTCGTTACAACCGAGGTATGCAGCAAAGCATTTGTGAAGCCACAACACGCACAACCTTGAGGCGGATGGGCAACAACGGCAGAAGACCCCACCGGGTACCACTCATCTCCACTACAAATAGGAAAAAGAGGCTACAATTTGCACGAGCTCACCAAAATTGGACAGTTGAAGACTGGAAAAATGTTGCCTGGTCTGATGAGTCTCAATTTCTGTTGAGACATTCAGATGGTAGAGTCAGAATTTGGCGTAAACAGAATGAGAACATGGATCCATCATGACTTGTTACCACTGTGCAGGCTGGTGGTGGTGGTGTAATGGTGTGGGGGATGTTTTCTTGGCACACTTTAGGCCCCTTAGTGCCAATTGGGCATCGTTTAAATGCCACGGCCTACCTGAGCATTGTTTCTGACCATGTCCATCCCTTTATGACCACCATGTACCCATCCTCTGATGGCTACTTCCAGCAGGATAATGCACCATGTCACAAAGCTCCAATCATTTCAAATTGGTTTCTTGAACATGACAATGAGTTCACTGTACTAAAATGGCCCCCACAGTCACCAGATCTCAACCCAATAGAGCATCTTTGGGATGTGGTGGAACGGGAGCTTCGTGCCCTGGATGTGCATCCCACAAATCTCCATCAACTGCAAGATGCTATCCTATCAATATGGGCCAACATTTCTAAAGAATGCTTTCAGCACCTTGTTGAATCAATGCCACGTAGAATTAAGGCAGTTCTGAAGGCGAAAGGGGGTCAAACACAGTGTTAGTATGGTGTTCCTAATAATCCTTTAGGTGAGTGTATATAGAGAGAGAGAGAGAGAGAGAGAGAGAGAGAGAGCGAGAGAGAGAGACGATAAAGAGTCACTACACACAGAAGACAGAAAGTACAGGAGTTGAAGAGGTTTCTCTTCCTCAATGAAGTGACTCAAGCTCTCATTTTATTCCCTCTGATTGTATTATTTCTCTTTTATGATCAGCTCAGAGTCTGAGATCATCTCTCCATCAGGAGATTCACAGTCTCTCAGTGTTATCGCTCTTTCATGAGGCTGAACATCCTGACACTGAAACTCTCTTCAGTCGATGTGGTGATGGAATAATCTCAGTGATTTGAGTCTTATTGTGAAGTTGGTGTGATGTGGTGATAATGTGGCGTTCAGCGCTTCATGTGTGTTTTCATTCAAAACGTTATTAATAGTTTTTTTGTTTTTTTTGCCAAAACCAGTCCTAGAATTAGAAGCTGCTTGTTGATCTACACCATTAATTTGACCAAATTGCACTGAAATCTGGGATAGAGATTAAAGCAAATTCAGTTTAGAGTCAAACAGCATACGGACGACACAAAGATGAGCATGTGTGTGTGTGTGTTTAGGTATTAAAGTCCTGCATGTTTTCGCTTGTCCAGCTGGTACTCGTGTGTGTGTGTGTGTGTGTGTGTGTGTGTGTGTGAGAGAGAGAGAGAGAGAGAGAGACAGAGTGTGTGTGTGTGTGTGTGTGTGTTTGTGAGAAAGAGTGACAGAGAGAGAGTGTTGGTGTGTGTTTGTGAGTTTGAGTGTGTGTGTGTGTGTGTGTGTGTGTGTGTGTGTGTGTGTGTGTGTGTGTGTGTGTGTGTGTGTGTATGTGTGTGTGTTTGTGAGAGAGTTAGAGAGAGAAAGTGTTTGTGTGTGTGTGTGTGTGTGTGTGTGTGTGTGTGTGAGAGAGAGAGAGAGACAGAGTGTGTATGTGTGTGTTTGTGAGAAAGAGTGACAGAGAGAGAGTGTTGGTGTGTGTTTGTGAGTTTGTGTGTGTGTGTGTGAGTGTGTGTGTGTGTGTGTGTAAGAGTGAGTGTTTGTGTGAGAGTGTATGAGAGAGAGAGAAAGAGAAAGTGAGTGAGTGTGTGTGTGTGTGTGAGAGTGTATGAGAGAGAGAGAGAGAGAGAGAGAGAGAGAGTATGTGTGTGTGTCTGAGAGTGTGTGTGTGTGTGTGTGTGTAAGTGTGTCTTAGAGTGTTAGTGTGTGTGTGTGTGTGTGTGTGTGTGTGTGTCTGTGTAAGTGTGTCTGTGTGTGTAAGTGTGTCTGTGTGTGTAAGTGTGTGTGTGTGTGTGTGTGTGTGTGTGTGTGTGTGTGTGTGTGTGTGTGTGTGTGTGTGTGTGTGTGTGTGTGTGTGTGTGTGTGTGTGTGTGTGTTTGGTCAAAATGAAGAAGATTAAACCTCTCTGGTAATGTTTGGACTCTTCTTGTGTCCATCAGCATCAGGCCATATGGTGACACTTGTACAGCGAGAAACACACACACACACACACACACACACACACACACACACACACACACACACACACACACACACACACACACACACACACACACACACACACACACACACACACAGAGGATTCTGGGTAACCTCAAACACTGAGATCAGAGCTTTTTCATTTGTCAAATATGGCACGTTTAGCCCGTGTTAATCCGGCGCACAGTAATGCTCATGGGTTTGGGTTCGGCAAACAAGACAATTCAGGTCAAAAGCGCATTAATCTTCAGAGAAATAATCTTTACAAGTGCAGACATTCTGAGTCTGTAAGTGTCTTCACAACAGACGCCACTGTGAGCTTGTTTTACATTACACAAACATATTTACTTACTCACTATTTCTGTCTTGTTTTCACTTACAAATATCTAAACATTATTAAATCAAAATACATTAACTTGAGAATCAAAATGACTGAAGATATTGGGTGTATCGATGCGTGCGAAGGCAAGAGCGTCACTATATCGCAATACTCAAATGCAACATGTGTTGTGGATCATTCACCCAAAATGAAAATTACTGTCTGTGAAAAAATTCAAGTTTTCAGAGTTTTAGTGTCAGTATGACATTAAACTACTATATATAATGTTATATAGTAAAAAAAAAACCCGGATAAACCCTAACATAGCTGCACATAACTAAATAAATCTGCACAATATATCAATAAAAAAAACAAAAAAATTACAAAAACTACTAGGCCTATATATAATGTTGAATATAGTGTATAATAATGCAATGGGGGAATATTTGTGGGTCCTGATAATGCCAAATGTCTGATGTTACCTGTACAAATTTACATTATTTTAAATATATCTAGTCAGTGACAGAGTTCAAGCATATTCAGCTAAAATAATTATTTTCAGCTTCAGAATCATGAATATTGTTATTTTGGTGTCTCTGTTGTCCTGTGCTTTGGGTTTCAGCTCCAAGTCCAAGAATATTCATTCACAATGTAAAACCAAATTTAGCATTTTAGTCAACATTTTATCATATGTCTTGGAGTATCGCAATAATATCGTATGGTGAGTTCAGTATCGTCATATGTATTGAATCATCATACACTACGTGATTTTCTGTGAATTCTGTCAACTTTGAACGTAAAAAATCCGCAGACCGGCTCAGACATTCCAGCCCGATCTCATGAAAGTGTGTATCTATAGCACGAATTGTATTTATCGTGCAATTTATACAGAAAAAAAATAGTTTTGACGTGCATGATACACAGTTTTCGCGTGCTCAACTAGTAATACACACACACCCCACACCACTAATCCCACCCAAGGGGTTTACAGTGCGCATCATATGCACGTCAAAACTATTATTTTTTTGCATATGGGTCAATGACGTGACGGGTCATTTTTTTTGTCCAAAGGCCTTAATAATAATAAAAAACAAATATATAACATCCAAAGTATGTAAGGTAGTACAACTTGATCTCTTTTACTGAATCCAAAAGGTTTTAATTATATTTTACTACATATAAAGGTATTTTAAAGATTTTGAAGTGTCAAAAGGTCATTCGGTAAAACCGATATAGTAAATATTTAAATGGAATAATATTGTTTTTAATAACTAAAGGAACTACAATAATACAAATATAAAGCAGATAAGGCTCTTTTTTTTACATTTCCCCTTTTCTCCTTTCCCTGTGCAATGTTTTACTTGAATATGTTGGAGTGTTTAGAGTAGTCCAATAAATGATTACATTTATGAGATCAGTGATAATTTTTTTTTATATTTCTTCTGTGGTTCACACTATATACTATCTCAACATCAATGTCAAATCAGTTTTTAACTTTCAAATCAGTGGTTAAACCCAATGACTTTTTTGGTGACATTTTTTCCATCTTGTAAAAAATGACAAAAAACAGTGTTAATTGATTGTACAAACCACAAAATCTTATTGTTAACAACTAGGTAAACTAAAAAAAATGGTTTCAAATATAGTTATATCTCCATTCTATTTCTATCTATCAGGGCAAAAATCTGAGCAGAAGTGGTGTATTCCAGCATTTACACACATAGGGCCCTATCTCGCACCCAGAGCAATTGACTTTGTACACCGACGCATGTATCATTCCTATTTTGCACCCGACGCACACAGCGGACTTTTCCCTCCACAGACGCATGTCAGTAAATTAGGGAATGAACTTGCGCTCCCGGGGGCGGTTCAGAGAAAAGAGGAGGCGTGTTCCGGCACAAACGTTCCCTGGTGCTATTTTGCAGGTGTAGAAAACAGTTCCGCCACTGACCAGGAGAAACCTCGTCTAAAGTCAGTGGCGCGTTCAGATGCTATTTTAAGGGCGCATGCTTGGCCATAATGTAGCGTGTGCACAACACACACACACTTTGCTTCTCTCATCTACACAGACGCAGCAGTTTTCATTTTTAGAAAATCATACATTATTACAAGGAAAAATATTACCACACGAGGGAAATCATTGTTGTGTCCATGAAGATGTGAAAAAATATGCATAAATCTAGCTTACACATACCCAAATTATTATACGCCTGTTTAACCGAAGCTAATCTGGGTGTGTTTCTCCATCCCCAATGTCACTTCTCTGTGTTTTACGGCCCTGACGAGAACGTCGGTCTCCTCGGCTGTGAACCGCTCCTGCAAATCCGCCGTTATAATAGCAATCCGCCATGGAACAAGCGCGCCTGCTCTTAAAGGGAATGTGAGATGACGCTCTGATTGGTTTATTTCACATTACGCCCGAACCACACCTATGAGTAATGAAGCGACTTCAGACCAACACATTTTAGATTTGCGCCGAGATCCGCCCACAGAGTTACTTGCGTTTCGCGCTTGATACTTGCGTTTCAGATCGTTAAAATAGGGCCCATAAACTCTCCCACACACGGACTGTGAATAAGAGTAATTCCCAGCGGTATTCCCAGTTTAACGCAACGAGGTGTTTTAGAGGTAATTAGTGACCCTGAAACGCTCCGGCTCCGGGATCTCGGGATCCTCCGATCGGCTTCATCTCAGAGTTTTAATTGAAGCCCACAGATGAGACTAATACACACAGATTGCAGGGCAATTAGCAAACGTCCTTCCTCGTTTTTGGGGGTGTAGATGAGAAACTCGTCTGAGAACATGTAGACCTCATTCACTGACTGAGAGAATTAACACATAATGAGATTTGGGGTTTGAACAGCATGAAGAGAATATGAGTATCAGATGCATGTGTGGAGTCAGTGGCTGTGTTTACATGCACAACTTTTGTTTCAATCGGACTGAATTCATTCCGACTGATGAATCTGAACGTAGTGTTTACATGAACGCTAAACATGTGATCGGGTTGATGTGCACGTTTTTATGTCAAGCTTTAAATCGGAATAATTTTTTTGACATGTGCGAATACACAGAGTTTCCCGCTGTTTGTTTTGCCCATAATAACCATTCTCACACATCGGTCATTACGCTGTTTCAGCGCCATCGCACATGCGCAGTCCTTCCAGTTTCAGTGTTCAGTCTGATCAAGTGTTCACATGTTCTCTGGATCGGGTTAGAAAAGGAATAAATCACTCCTTTCAATCCGATCGAAATGTCATTCGGATCGAGCTCAATGGGATCGGTTAAGGTGTTTAGATGAAGGCTTTCCAGTCCGACTGAGCCGTCAATCCCATTACTGACGGATTATTTGTAAACGCAGCCGATGTGATGTGTGTTTCATAACTGTATTTATTGTATTATATTGCTTAGATTTGTTCAAGCTAGAATGAGAAAGAGAGACTTTGACAAATAAGGACCATTTAATACTTCACATTCTCAGTGGTTTCTCTCTCAATTTCATTAAATGGAAAACAAATGGAGACTATTTGCTGAAGTGTCCGTCTTCTCAATCTTAGATGGTAAAACACACACACACACACACACACACACACTCCTCTAGAGCTCAAAATGAAACGTCTCAACTGGTGTTAGAGATCTCAATGTGAACTCATCTCAGATTCCTCTATGATCAAACTCTCTGAGCTGCTTTCCACATCATTAGTGTTAATACTGTAATTAAACAAACAAGGAGGCGTAAAACACACACACACACACACACACACACACACACATATATATATATGGGAATGCAATCATTCTTAGAACATATTTTTGTTCATAGCTTATACCCGCATTCCCATGAAGTTATTAGAACATTATATCTGAATGTGAGTGTTTAAAATGTCTAAATCACTTTTTTTTATATTAAAATACTTGGTTATGCGAACATTAAGGGAACATTCCATTTGATCATTCTTCAAAAATTATTGGAATGTTACTTTTGAATGTTCTCGGAACATTCCGAAACAAGTGGTTACATTTAAATAAATAAATAAAAACGTTACTAAACGTTTCAGGTAAAAACATTCCATGAACGATGCATAAATATTGTTTTTATGTTAAAAGTTTTAAGGATGTTATTTTGAATGAACATTCTAGTAATGTAATAACTGGAAAAATGTTTGTTCATAACTTTAAAGAACATTCCCTGTTAGCTGGGAGAGAGTTGATGTAAGGTTAGTCACCGACACGTCAGCAACACACACACACACACACACACACACACACGCTCAGCGAATCAAGCATCACTCCTGCAGATCACACACAGTCTCTTACTGAAATCAACATTAGACTAACTGTGTGTGCTGGGTTACTACTCACAGTTAAACCTGCTCTGGATATGAATTATTCACTTCTGGAAATGTTGATATCGGCAGGATGAGGACAGTATCATTCGCATACACACATGGACTGGCGTATGGCTGTATAATTACCAGTGGAAATAAAAAACAGAGCCTGACCCAGTCAAAGCAACAGATGATGATTATAGAGAAGCCTCCAGTTCAAATGCTCCGCATTTCTCTCGCACGATCACGGTTTATTCGGCCCTCACGGGTCAGACGGGTCAGAAGGGTCGGACGGGTCACACGGGTCGGACGGGTCGGACGGGTCAGACGGGTCGGAAGGGTCGGACGGGTCACACGGGTCGGAAGGGTCACACGGGTCGGAAGGGTCAGACGGGTCGGACGGGTCACACGGGTCGGAAGGGTCAGACGGGTTGGACGGGTCACACGGGCCGGAAGGGTCAGACGGGTTGGACGGGTCACACGGGTCGGAAGGGTCACACGGGTTGGACGGGTCACACGGGCCGGAAGGGTCAGACGGGTTGGACGGGTCACACGGGTCGGAAGGGTCACACGGGTCGGAAGGGTCACACGGGTCGGAAGGGTCACACGGGTCACACGGGTCGGAAGGGTCAGACGGGTCGGACGGGTCACACGGGTCGGAAGGGTCAGACGGGTTGGACGGGTCACACGGGCCGGAAGGGTCAGACGGGTTGGACGGGTCACACGGGTCGGAAGGGTCAGAAGGGTCGGACGGGTCACACGGGTCGGAAGGGTCAGAAGGGTCGGACGGGTCACACGGGTCGGAAGGGTCACACGGGTCGGAAGGGTCAGACGGGTCGGATAGGTCAGACGGGTCGGATAGGTCAGACGGGTCGGACGGGTCAGAAGGGTCAAACAGGTCGGATGGGTCAGACGGGTCACACGGATCACACGGGTCACACGGGTCAGACGGGTCACACGGGTCGGACGGATCGGACAGATCACACGGGTCGGACGGGTCACACGGGTCGGGCGGGTCAGACGGGTCACTCGGATGGGTCAGACGGGTCACTCAGACGGGTTGGACGGGTCAGACGGGTCGGACGGGTCGGATCTGATGGTTTAGCTGTCGATGGGATTACACTTATTCAGCGTGATCATCTACAGCTTCTCTCGTCTCCTTCCCTCTCTCCGTCTCTCTCTCTATGAGACGCT
Source organism: Squalius cephalus (assembly GCA_022829025.1). Classification (NCBI taxonomy): domain Eukaryota; kingdom Metazoa; phylum Chordata; class Actinopteri; order Cypriniformes; family Leuciscidae; genus Squalius; species Squalius cephalus. Next base: position 34,699,686 of record CM040811.1, read on the forward strand.
TCCAGGGGTTTAGCATTCCGAGGCGTTTCTCTGTTAGCTTGACGCAGGTGAGTGTGTGTCAGAGAGATGCGCAATACATCTTTAATGCAGTTCTGCAGACGAAGCGGCATAAACACACAGACACGGGAACAAACGGAGGAGGAGAGGAACACACACACGCATCAGGAAACCTCACAGATGCATGAACACACACACAAAAAACACTTAAATATGACAATAAATAATAATAATTCTGGCCAGAATATATTTCAAATATATGTTTAAAATATATTTTGCTTAAACCTTTCAATGCTGTAAAAATGAAAAAGACTGGTCAAGTATATATATATAGATGTATATACACAATATATATTTGAATGATATTTATATAAGGAAATATATTTTAGAATTTAAATAAACATTTTAAGGGAAAAATATATTTTGGGGCAGAAAGAAAATACATTTCCAATTTTAAAATACATTTTGGTTAATATGTATGTATTTATATTTAAATAATATATTAAGATAGTATAATATATTATATATTAAAATATGCATACTATATTTTTTGAAATATATTTTAAAATAGAACAAAATATATTTAGCTTAAACCTTCAAAGGACAAAATAACAATCTTAAAATCAATTTTTACTACGTATTTCACAATATAGTTTTTTTTCACTGTAAATTAAATGAAAAGTGGATTATATTCTACATTAACATGTGATAATGTCTATTTCACCAAAATATTTGTATATTAATGCAGCGAGTCGTGAAGTTTCTCTCCAATTATAAACAGCTAAACTCCACTCGAGTTGTGCGTTTCTTCATCACGCGTGTAAACGTGGAAATAACACACACACAGAGTTCAGGAAGAATTCACTCAAGAGGAAAATTCTGTCATCATTTACATTTACATTAAATTTAGCATTTAGCACCACATTTATCCACTCATTCACTGCAAATTATTGTAAAATATACACAATTTCAGTTTCTGTTCCACAGAATCACATGACTTCAGAAGATCTGAAATGCAGTGCACAATCACATGTCATTTCTGTTGAGTAAATAATGGGTTTTCATGTTCGCCTGAACGTTTCATGTCCGACACATGACAAAATGGACTCCGTAATATTTGATTTAAACGTTATATAAAACTGCATGTGAATGATGTGATCAGATCATTATGGATGATCTAAATCTCCCAGAGGCGACTGACACACAGCCGGCAAATAAAGTCCTGATCAAAATATATTCCAAATAGAAGGCAGCGGGTCGTTCACTTGTTAGTGTGCACTAGGGCAGAATGATGATCAATTAAGCGGATATACACATGCGATCAGCCTCCAGCGTTCCTGTGGTTCATAGTGAACTTCACTGTTCTCCTCATTAGACCAATGTTCTGTGTTCTGCTCCATCATGAGCTCAACTAAAGATGTTCTACACACACACAGTAATTATCATAGAACAATCCAGAACTATCGAGCGTTTGCAAGAGCTGTCACATCTGAGAAGCATCACTAATCAAACGAGGAGATTATTGGATCTCTGAACTGAAAGGCGTCTCCCATTCATTCTCACAGATCGTCTTCTTCATCTTTATCGTCTCTCTGAATTACACCGCATGATTTATATCGTCAGCCGAACTCCTTTGTGCTAAAATAATTGCTTGAAGTTCCCCTGATATTTGTAGCTATATTTCAATCATTTAAAAACACTGATGTCAGTAAATGTCACATGACATGCAGGTGAACAAATAAAAGAAATGTTTTAGTACACTGGAGGCCACAAGTTTGGAATCATTAGGATTTTTTTATATCTGTTCGCAAAGACTGAATTTATTTGATATAAAGCTTGTAGTATAGTTATATATTTAAATTGTAATATTTAAATATTTAAAATATGTATATTATATGCTTATATTTATAGCATATTAGAGTGATTTCTGAAGGATCATGTGACACTGAAGACTGGAGTAATGATGCTGAACATTCAGCTTTGATCACAGGAATAAATTACACTTTACTGTATATTCACATAGAGAACAGATGATTTACACTGGAATAATATTCCAAAAATTTTACTGTATTTTTGATCAAATAAATGCAGCCTTAGTGAGTTTAAAAATTCATAGTTATTGCAAATGTTTGACTGCCAGCGTAAGCGTTTTAATTTGATTGTTTTTATTAAATATTTTTTAATTCAATATTTTAATGTATATTAAATTACATTTTATTTTATATTTAAAATATAAAATAATTATATTCTACTCTATTTTACTCTATTCTATTCTACTTTATTCTACTCTACTCTTTTCTACTTTATTCTACTCTACTCTTTTCTACTTTATTCTACTCTACTCAACTCTACTCTGTATCTACTCTATTCTACTTTACTCGACTCTACTCTGTATCTACTCTACTCTGTTTCTACTCTATTCTATTCTACTTTACTCTGTATCTACTCTGTATCTAGAACTACTCTACTCTATTCTACTTTAGTCTACTCTACTCTACTCTACTTTACTCTACTCTGTATTTAGAACTACTCTACTCTATTCTACTTTACTCGACTCTACTCTGTATCTGCTCTACTCTATTCCACTTTACTCTACTCTACTCTACTCAACTCTACTCTGTATCTACTCTACTCTACTCTGTATCTACTCTATTCTACTTTACTCAACTCTACTCTGTATCTACTCTACTCTGTATCTACTCTACTCTATTCTATTCTACTTTACTCTGTATCTACTCTGTATCTAGAACTACTCTAATCTATTCTACTTTACTTTACTCTACTCTGTATATACTCTGTATCTACTCTGTATCTAGAACTACTCTACTCTATTCTACTTTACTCTAATCTATACTCAACTCTATTCTACTTTACTCTATTCTACTTTACTCGACTCTACTCTGTATCTACTCTACTCTGTATCTACTCTACTCTACTCTATTCTACTTTACTCTACTCTACTCTGTATATACTCTGTATCTACTCTGTATCTAGAACTACTCTACTCTATTCTACTTTACTCTAATCTATACTCAACTCTATTCTACTTTACTCTATTCTACTTTACTCGACTCTACTCTGTATCTACTCTACTCTGTATCTACTCTACTCTACTCTATTCTACTTTACTCTACTCTATACTCAACTCTATTCTACTTTACTCTACTCTACTTTACTCTACTCTGTATTTAGAACTACTCTTCTCTACTCTATTCTACTTTACTAGACTCTACTCTGTATCTGCTCTACTCTACTCTTTTCTCCTTTCTCTACTCTATTCTACTTTACTCTACTCTGTATCTAGAACTACTCTACTCTATTCTACTTTCCTCTACTCTATACTCTACTCTATTCTACTTTACTCTACTCTACTCTACTCTGTATGTAGAACTACTCTACTCTACTCTACTCTACTCTACTCTACTCTACTCTAGTGTGTCTGCTGATGGAGAGATCAGCAGTGTGTGTGAGTGTGTATTGTAGTCGTTCCTCAGACTGAAGCCTGATCTCCTCATCAGAGCTCCAGAACTCTCTCTCACACACACACACACACACACACACACACACACACACAGATCTTATTAACACCTTCATTTCTCTGTGTTCTTTCCTCCAAACATCACAGAAGCTTCAGCCCATCAAACCCATCTCCTGTTTTAGCTTCATCTCATCACATCAGCCTGTGTTATCACGTCACACGGAAGCCATGAAACACGCTTCTATTGTCACGATCACACTGTCAGAAAATACTCTCTTTAAATAGAGTTTAGAAAACTGTCGAACTAATGCATGCGATTATAAAAACAAACAAACTGAGCTCCGCTGCTGTGTGAAAGAAACTTTTAGCATATATGCATGAAGAAAATATAAATGTATATTTATTTACACATATAAATATACATGTAGAGTCTTTCTCATCTATGAAAGCAGATGAAAAATACTGAAGACTCATGATCTCGCTCTCAGGGCGGAGACAAACCTTCGTCCAATCAAATGCTGTCTAGAATAAGAATGCCCCGCCCCCTCAGCTATAGCTCCACCTACTTCTGACTGGCAGAGTCAGTGATAAATCACAGTTCTTGGCTGTCAATTAAACTAAAGTTTAAAAAACATTCCCGTCCCACAAGGACATTCATCAATATAGAAAGAAAAACGGTTCTTCTAACCATTTGACCAGAGAGACAAAGACATATAACCGTGTGAATAAAATATAAAATTATTAAATATTTAAAAACAATATTTATAATTTAAAATATGTTTCTAATTATAAAATTGTGAAACATCATAAAAACATTTAAATAAAATATTTCCTCATTGAAGCATTTAGGGAATCATAATGAGATGATTTAATTAAAAGTATTTCAAATGTATAAATTATTAAATATTTTAAGGCAAGACACTAGGTGAACAGGTTTAAATATGCAAATGACGCATTAAATACTTAAATATGCACACATTTCGAGAACAGAAATCTGAACATTGGATAAAGCCAGATTTGAAGAAAATATTAGAGTTGAAGGTTTTTACAGAGGGGATTTAGAAAATAAATCAGAAAATATTGTCAACAGACAGAAAACATAAACTGTTATATAAACCAGAAGAATGATAAATGAATGAACCATACAACTGTAAAGTTTGGTGTGTGTGAAATGGAGATTTCTGACTCAAACTCAACGCCTTTAAATTGAATATATACAGATGTAAATTAATCAAATGCAATAAAATAAAAACTTTGGATGTATTCTTTCCACTAGTCTGAAAGTAGACATTGTTATGACAGCAAAATAGACCAGGGCATGAAAAACAATGCTTTTAGTAAATCGGACAGAATGACTGGTTCACTGGTTTTTGGACCCATTATGGGTCCAGTTATTCTGTCCGATTTACATTTTACATTTTTATGCATTTGGCAGACGCTTTTATCCAAAGCGACTTGCATTGCATTTCATGGTACACATTTTACGTTCTTATCAGTTCTTGTTTGGTCAGTGTTGACTCTCACCTGGTTGAGCTGACCCATAGGTGAGCCGGAGACATTAACCGTGTGACATCTGAAGTTGAGCAGGGTGTGTGTGCGCTGTGATCCGCTCTCGTCGTGACCCGGTTCGGCCACCGGGGGCAGTAGAGCCACCGTACACAATAAACCCATGAGAGTCGGTGGGACCATCAGGGCCTCCAGAGCGATGTTAGCAGAAACCTACACACACACACACACACACACACACACAATGTTACGTGACCTACTTTCCTCACACTAATTGCTCCTTGGAAAATAAACATCATTCATTGAACGAGTGAGTCAAGGACTGATTATGAACATGTAAAAAGACTAAACAAAGACTCCATTAACGATCCGAGTCTGTAACCTACATTATCAGAACAATAACAGACCAGAAGCTCAGAAATGGTGATTACGTCAATATTTTACAGCGTTAGAGCAGAAACCCACCTGAGATACAGGCAGCATGTACAGTATTAGTCATCAGATTAACAAACGTTAGGATCCCACGGCCCACAATGCATCAGGGAATCAATCAGCGGCGCACAAACCCCTTTTCATTAGTGTTTAATGAGCAAACCTCAAGAGCAATTCATGGCAATTCACAAAATAAATGTTTTTTTTAATCAAAAGAAGCATGCACTCCATGCATAATATTGTTTTGCAGCTTAAATTGGCCTCATATACATATATTACGCCTTTTTTTAAAGGGCATCTTTTTCTCAAATCAGTCAACTGAATGTGTTTTGTATGGAAGCAAAAAATAACTGTGACTTTTTACCTCGCAATTCTGACTTGATTTCTCGCACTTGTATCTAAACTCAGAATTTGTGAGAAATAAAGTCAGAATTGTGGGATATAAACTCGCAAATGTGAGAAGAAATAATGATATTAAACATATAAACTCCTGACGTCAGTATCCACTGCAAAAATGCTTTTCTTACTCAGTATTTTTGTCTTGTTTCCAAATATCTAAAAATTCTTACATCAATAAGCATTTACTAGATGAGTAAAATGACATAAGAAATTACATTTATATTATTAAACTATTGTTTTCTGATTTAAAAAAAATCTAAATTAAGTTTTTTTAAAAACTCTTGTAATTCTGCTTAAGCAAAAACTCACTTTTTTTTTCAGAAAACAAGATATAATTTCTAATGTCATTTTACTCATCTAGTAAATGCATCTTGATTTAAGAATTTTTAGATATTTGGACTGGACACAAGACACAAACACTAAGTAAGAAAAGCATTTTTTGTTAAGTGTTGTTTTTAAACGCACCCGTCTGTATTTGTGTCTGCGCTCTGTGAAGAACGTCAAAGGTTTCTATTTACAACATGTTTTTGCAGTGTTGAGCACTGTAGCCAATCACAGACCTGTTTGTTGAACGCAATGGCCAATCAGAGGCATTCGAGTCAGAATTTGCCCAGAGTTTGTTCAGCTCTGAATGCTCGCAAATGGTTTCGCTATAACCAACAAAGCATGAAGCCATGATGGTTTTTTCCCATGTGTCCTCTGAGATCTGTCTGAACGAAAGTGAGCTTCACCTTTGAGATGATGGTGTTGTTGGTGTTGAGCGCGAGATCTGCGATCCGCTCCACGCACTGGACGATACGTGTGCAAGCGCGAGCTTCGTTCTGAGCCATCCAGAGGACGTGTTCCTCCACCTGCATCATGTCACTGGCCACGACGAACACATGGTCGCCCAACTACAGACAAACACACAATCACAGATCAGAGGACAAGACGTGAGGTCCTTCCTCAGGGACCAGTTGTGCTGTTGCTGTTTGAGGATGAAAAAGGGAATTAATCTCTATATCAGTGTCAGTGTTTCTGAACTCCTGAAACGCCTCCATTGTAGTCTTGAGTTTCTCCCGGGAACGAACACGTCACAATATTCCTCATTATAATAATTAATGCACAGAATAAAGGGGCGGGGCCTGGTTGAGTTAGTCAGTAGTGTGTTAAACTGGCGGTTATGGAAAGGGGCGGGACATTTCCCAAACACACTCGAAGCGCTCGACCAATCACAACACACAGCTCCAGTCGACCAATCAGAGCACAGTGTGCTTTTCAGAAGGAGGGGCTTCATAGAGACAGGAAGTAAACAGAGCGTTACTGACAGACTGGGAAAAGAGGAGCCGCAACAATGGAGAATATGAGGAGAATAATCAACATTCAAGCAGGAAAACCTGTTCTAGTAGAATCAAGACTTTTTAAAAGGGCATAATGGATTTTCTTTAACATAATCAAGATACATTTACTGGAGAAGCAAAATGAAGTGACTTTACACTTAAAAAAAAAAAAATAATAATAAATTTATATATATACTTGTTTTCCCTTTAAATTGAGTTATTTTTCTGACCACATTGGCAGATTTTTTTTCTTCTTGTTTTAAGCATAAACTCACTTGATTTTGATAATTTTTTCAGAAAACAACACTTAATATTTTCAGTCATTTTGCTTCTCCAGTAAATGTATCTTGATATAAGAATGTTTAGATATTTGTGCTGGAAAAAAGACAGAAATACTTAGGAAGAACAGCATTTTTCGCATCACATGCACAGTTAATCTCCATTACCGGACTGTACTGAACTGAGTTTATGTCTTGAACAAGCCATCAAAAACTATAAGAGCTTTGCGATTCGTGATTAAGATGAGTCTCTATGGCAGAACTGAGGGTTATGTCTCATTTACTTGAATAAAGAGGCAACATTCACAGATCTTACGAGACCTTGAAGCCCTTAAACGACATTTGAACCATAACTGGAATATATTACTGTAACTTTGACTTTAAGCTCTCACTATAGGCAGTGAATGACAGCGTTAGTATTAAACCTGAGTGTTTCAGGAGGGCTGTAAATGAAGTGTGCGCTTCACACCCAGTTAAAGTCATGTTCTGTTTTTATTTACCTATAAAGCAGCTTTGTGCAAATCATATTCAACACACGCCTTCAGTCACGAGAGCTGAAGATTCAGCACTTCACGCAACATCTTAAACAACAGCATCAACATTCCCGCCTCAAGCATTCTCATAGTTGCTTTCCAAAGGGTTTGATTCCCTGTCAATGCACGTACTTGTAAAATGTAAACTTTAAATGCATAGTCAATAAAAAAAAACTCTTAAAAATGCATGCAAATGTTTGCATACTTGGTGTGAAGTGTGTGTCTGGCCTGAAGGCCACATATGGCAGGAACAGCTCTTCTTCTGTTGTGTAATTAATACAAATTTCCCCAAAGCGAGTCTGTTTTCTCATTCACACCCTCCAAAAGCTCTTCTGGCGGAGTCTGCCAGTGTTATTAAAATGCTGAACGTGTTCACTGAACATGTGTACATAACACTTAAAGCTGAAAATAGCTGATAACAATGTGCAGTGACTCAAATTGCACCTAAATTGCACAGTAGCAGAGCGCCGCGTCAATGACAGCCGGGCGAAACAGGCGTGTGGAAGAGACTGAGACACACAGACAAATCCATCAGAGCAGAAATCCTCACTACAGTCTTCATATCACCTCACGTCACTGCAAGAAGGGATTTCAGGCCCACGTTTATGATTTATGTATTTGAATTGCATTTAAAATTTCAATGAATTTCCATATGGATTAAACAGTTTTAACATAAACAAACTAATAAATGTAATGGGATGCATATTTGTCAGTCACGCATAAATGAAGCAGGTCAGATTTCTACACTCAAAAACTCAAGGAATAGTTTATTATTAATTATATGCAACTGTTATTTTCAAAATGCATGTATTTAAAGTGCTTAAAATCTGCATTAATCTCTTCGTTGTGAAAAAAAAAATTCAGGTAAAGTATGAACATGGTTCAAATATGGCTAGTTGTGGAACAAGCAATGGGATTTGTGTTATTGTGTATTAGATTATTAGTACTATTGCAGAAATCTGACCTGCTTCATTTATGTGACTGACGAATATGCATCACATTACGTTTTTTAGTTTATGTTAAAACTGTAATCCAAATGCATGGAAATGTTATATGCAATTCAAATAGATAAATATTTTATATCTAAACGTTTTTAAATCAAAATGCATTTACTGGAGATGCAAAATGGCAAAAAATTAAAACAAACTCTGAAAATAAAACTTAAGTGATTTTAAATTAAATTATAATTATAAAAATTAAGTGAGTACTTAAATCAAGAAGAATAAAAATCAGAAAAACAAACTTAATTCAAAGGGAAAACGAGATTATTTTTCTTGACAGATATTTGTTCTTGTTTTAAGCATAAACTCATTTTAATCAATTTCTCAAATCTTCAGTCATTTTGCTTCTTCTCCAGTAAATGTGTCTTGATTTAAGAATGTTTAGATATTGGTGCTGGAAAACAAGACAGAAACACTGAGGAAGAACAGCATTTTTTTGCAGCGATCCATCAGAAGTATATTAAAAATATAATTAGGTGTAAAAGTAAGAAAAATACTGCCACTATAATGATAAAGAAGACCTTGTCTTTGCTCAAACGTTCATAGATTTTGATCTGTGCTGGACTGACTGGATATAGTCAGAATCATGAAGGATTAAACAGGTTGAGGCATTATGGGATGCGATTCTCACCTCTCTGACATCATACACCAGGCGTGTGAGTCTTTCTATCAGGTGAGTGACAAATATGACGTCCATCATGTCTCCGAACAGCGCCGCCCTGCTGGTGAGAGAGGAGAGATGCTGCGCCACCCTCAGCGCGTTAGAGGCGTTCACTGGTCTCTGAGTTCACATCGGAGAGAGAAAGAGCACAACTGAGAAAATATGAAGCAGCACAACTGCTTTCAACACTGATAATAATCAATAAATGTTTCTTGAGCATCAAATCATCACATTAGAGTGATTTCTGAAGGATCATGTGACACTGAAGACTGGAGTAATGATGCTGAAAATTCAGCTTTGATCACAGGAATAAATTACACTTTACTGTATATTCACATAGAAACAGATGATTTACATTGGAATAATATTTCACAATTTTACTGTATTTTTGATCAAATAAATGCAGCCTTAGTGAGCAGAAGAGACTCTATACATTTTTAAAATATATGTAATTTCATATAAACAAGACTATTATATTACATTGATTGGTATTATGTTGGTTGACATGTTTTTGCTGTAATTTTATATTTATGAATTTTACATAATTTGGTGTATATGAATATTTAAGTCGACTCTTCATTAGATGCATTACAGTTAAAGCTTCTATAAGCAGAAGAGACACAAACATTAAAAAATCAAACCGTGACCCTAAGCTTTTAAATGGTAGTGCATGTGCTCTTTTCCAAATTCTACTAGTTTAAGCCTGTGTTTTGGCCGCTGGGATTGTGTGTCAGATTATTGCATGTTGTCTGGCACACCAAAGTCCAAAGAAACTTAAAATACTAATCGTGAAGATTATTGAGACATGAGGAATTAAAAAGAGAGCCTGAGCCAATCACATCTCAAAGAATCCCTTAGTTCTCAGGCTGTAAGTGACGCAGTAAATCAAGGTCAGGTTGAACATCTGCTCAGTATAATCAGGTGTGTGTCATGCCGGAGTGATTCCAGCAGGATAACGGCCCTTCAGCGATAAATAAACTCCACTCGTGATGATGATGATGATGATGATGATGACTCCGAAAGACCCGAGTGTGACTTTTTTTTTTTTATAAAAAAAATATTTTAGAATTATTATATATTTTTAAATATTTAGACAGAGTTGACAACTGTACAAAGTCACAAATGCCATTTGGACAAAGAGACATTTTTATTTTATTTTAGCAAAAGTCATTTTCGGGTCAAAAAGACCGCAAAGGCCGGATAAGGGTTAAATTATTACATTGTTTAAACATTATTATTATTACATTGTTTAAATTAATATATTTTTTGCTAACTTTGATTTTGTATATGTGCATTTCTGAAATGCATAACTTAGACAATTACCTCTGATAACAGATCACTCTAAATTGTAATGTGGACTTTGAAACAATGTGTATTGTGAAAAGCGCTATACAAATAAATGTGAATTGAATTGAATTGAATTGAATTGAATTGAATTGAATTGAATTGAATGATGATGAAGGATACAGACCTGTGTGAGTTCATGCAGGCTGCGTGTGAACTGGTTTGCATATGAGCACTGGTTATAGTCATGCTCCGCCCACCGGCCCGACTGGCCACACCTCCGCCACGCCCTCTTCTCCTGAGGGGCGGGGCTAGAGGCGGAGCTAACGCTGGCCACCGCACACGGCAGGAACGCCAGGAAACCAGACAACGTCTTCGGCCACCTGAGAAAACAACATGTGAATGTGATTCAGCAGATCAAGAGTCTGTGTTCTCTTCACTGAGCGCATGTCTGACGGCTCGAATCCGCTGGTGTTTCTGTGATGTTTAGTGGATTTATGATCAACATCATCCATTAACTACAAACAAACTATACTGACAAATATTAATTGGCGTTTCAAACTCAACAAATGTTTTGTTTGTAAAGTGTGTTTGAGCATCTTTCTTTACAATAAATGGCACTGGCTGTGATATTTTGAAATAAAACACAATGACATTCAGACATTTTACACTACCGTTCAAAAGTTTGGGGGTCGGGAACATTTTTAATATGTTTTTTTGAAAGAAGTCTCTTATGCTCACCAAGACTGCATTTATTTGATCAAGAATGGTATGATGGGTGGTTGCCAGGGTGTTGCTATGTGATTGACAGGAGGTTTCTATATGGTTGCCAGGGTAATGGGTGGTTGCATGGGTGTTCCAATGTGGTTGCAAGGGTATGATGGGTGGTTGCAAGGGTGTTGCTATGTGGTTGCCAGGGTATGCCAGGTGGTTGCCAGGGTGTTGCTATGTGGTTGCAAGGGTATGATGGGTGGTTGCAAGGGTGTTGCTATGTGGTTGCCAGGGTATGATGGGTGGTTGCAAGGGTGCTGCTATGTGGTTGCCAGGGTATGCTGGGTGGTTGTCAGGGTGTTGCTACGGGGTTGCCAGGGTATGCTGGGTGATTGCAAGGGTGTTGCTAAGTGGCTGCTAGGTTGTGTCAGGTGGTTTCCAGGGTGTGCTAGGTGTTTGCAAGGGTCTTACTATGTGGTTGCCAGGGTGTTCCTGTGTAGTTGTTAGTACGTGCAAGGTGTTTGCAAGGATATTGCTTTGCGGTTACTAGGGTGTTGCTATGCTAGATGGTTGACCTTAAACTTTTGAAACGGCAGTGCAGGTGTGACTTAAGCGTCTTTCCGAGAAATTGATCATGTTCAGAGTTTCACACAACACTTGAGGTTTGTGAAGATGAACAGTGTCCATTTGCGGCCGTCAAGTGAAGCACAAATGCTCAGTAATAAATTACACTAATTTCTCTGGTAACAACAGACTGATTTTCCAGCCCATTACAGACGTGTACTGCACAAACACAGAACATGAAGCTATAGAAGCACCAATCAGAGAACTGACATTAAAATACAACAGAGGACAAAAGAGGCACTGATGCATCACAACCACAGTGAAGTGATTTTTAAGTAACGACGTCTGTGTGTAAGTGTGAAGTTGCTGACGGTTGGCTGGGCTTCTGTAGCTGCGGCTTCTGTGTGTGTGTGTGTGTGTGTGTGTGTGTGTGTGTGTGTGCTGTTAGGGTGTTCCTGAGTACTTGTTAGTACGTGCATGTGGTTTGCAAGGATATTGCTATGAGGTTACTAGGGTGTTGCTATGTGGTTGCTAGGGTGTGCTACATGGTTGCCAGGGTGTGCTACATGTTAGCTTAGGTGTTGCTATGTGGCTGCGCGGGTGTGCTAGGTGGTTGCCAGGGTGTGCTAGGAGTTTGCAAGAGTGTTGCTATGTGGTTGCCAGAGTATGCTGGGTGGTTGCCAGAGTGTTGCTATGTGGCTTCTAGGGTGTATTAGGTGTTTGCAAGGATGTTGCTATGTGGTTACTAGGTTGCAAGGGTGTTGCTAGGTGGTTGAATGGTGTTGCAATGTGGCTGCTATGGTGTGTTAAGTGGTGCATCACAGTGAAAGGATTTTTAAGTAATGGCGTGAGTGTGAGTGTGTGTGAGTGTGATGCTTCTGTAGCTGAAGACGCACCTGAATTCACCCTTGTTGCTATTGACCCTCTCGGCCGAACAGTACAGCGCTGTCGTCTCCAGAACCACAATCTCCATGCCGATTGAGCTGTTGCCACGGGAACTGGTCACGTGACACTGCCAATTACCGGAAACCCCGACATCAATGTTGGACAGGATGAGCTCGCTGTGAGACGAGGGTGAGATGACACTGAGTCACACTTGAACATGAGCAAGTTTAACAGAGTGAATCTCACACAAGCCAAATGATACCTTTTTGTGTTGCTCAAATAACACTGACATGATGCACATTTTATTTTCTGAGTGCAAAATATATGCTATTTGGGTTGCTATTTAATACAATTTAAAAAATCCATCAACATTTATGATATTGAGCACCGAAAAACATAAGACTAAGGTTATTCTGTTTCATTTACATTCAGCTCTGAATTATTAATATGCTAGAATTTCCAAAAGTTATTGTTCCTTGGTTTCTACAACATTTTCCAGGGAAACATTGAGGGATGCGAACGATTCATGCATGCAAACACTAGCAGAGGAATAGTAAGTGGCTCAGTGAGCGCGCTCAAATCTTTCACAGTAAAAATGATTAGAGGCTCAGAGAGAAAGACAGTGACTACTCAAGCCTGTAATCCCTCACACACACGCTCGCTCATTCACTCACTCACTCACTCACTCGCACACACTCACTCACTCACTCGCACACACACTCACACACACACTCACTCACTCACTCACTCACTCACTCACACACACACACACTCACTCGCTCATTCACTCACTCACTCACTCACTCACTCACTCACTCACTCACTCACTCACTCTCACTCACTCACTCACTCTCACTCACTCACTCTCACTCACTCACACACTCACACACACACTCACTCACTCACTCACTCACTCACTCACACACACACACACTCACTCGCTCATTCACTCACTCACTCACTCACTCACTCACTCACTCACACACACACTCACTCACACACACACACACACACACACACTCACTCACTCACACACTCGCACACACACTCACACACACACACACACACACACACACACTCACACACACACACACACACACACACTCACTCACACACTCACTCACTCACTCACTCACTCGCACACACACTCACACTCACACACACACACACACACACACACACACACACACACACACACACACACACACACACACACTCACTCACTCACTCACTCACTCACTTTGACCTAGTGTTGCGTAGGTAGTTGCCAGGGTGTTGTTGTGGTGTTTCTATATGTCTTTTAAAGTGTGCTAGGTGGTGCCCAGGGCATGCTATGTGTTTGCTGAGGTGTGTTAGGTAGTTGCAAGAGCGTGGCCATGTGGGTGCTAGGGTGTGCAAGGTAGATCCAATGGTGTTGTTAGGTGGTTGCCAGGGTGTTGCTAAATGGCTGCGTACTGCCCCAACAAGATAAGACCCCACTTCAGAGTCTCTATGATATATCTATTTTTTCAGTAAACAAAATGGGTGGTGGTGGGGGGGAGGGGGGGTGTTACACATTTCCCCATTAAAACAGATGACAAGCAACATGTCATAATTATAAAAGACACTTGAGTAGAAATTAACAATTTTCTAGAGTTAATAGCTAGAGTGCAAGGTTGTCCTGTTTAGTGCCTGTTTAGGAGAGGTAAAAAGCGGCATAAATTATCCTGATGTGTGGATGACGTCTGATTATGGCACATTATTCCTCTCTCAGCTGCAGTCCGGCAGCACTTAGATCCCTGATTAACGACCTCGGATCCTTGGACCAGCACTAGAGACTGACCCATCTGTAGCGCATATGGCTCAGAGACCAGTTTGAAGAGAGTGAGAGAGAGTGTGTGTGTGTGTGTGTGTGTGTGTGTGTGTGTGTGTGTGTGTGTGTGTGTGTGTGTGTGTGTGTGTGTGTCTCTCTCTGTGGCGCGAAGCAGAGCTGTGCTTGTGCCCCTTTGAACTGATCCACACAGCAAACATAACAGAGTGCTCCCCCTACTGAGACTCGAGTGATGCTCCACGCTCACATGATACCACACAAGCAGAAATATACACAACAAACACACAGAAAAGACTCCTGTTGTGTTACACACACACAAAAATGAAGTCATTCAGGATTAGAACAACATGAAGGTGAGTAAAATCACAAATGTAATCTCCTTAATATTTAATTTATTGCTGTTAGACAAGAATAAAGTTAAATATGGGGCAGCCCGCATAGCAACACCATTGCAAACACCTACAACATATTAGCAACCACAGCTACACCCTGCCATTACCCACAACACATAATAAACTGCATAGCAACACCCTGGCAACCACACACAACACATTAGCAACCACATAGAAACACCCTGGCAATCACACTCAACATTTGGAACCACATAGCGACACCCTAGCAACCGCCCAAAGCACAACTGCAGCCGCATAGCAACACCCTGGCAATCACCCATGACATATTAGCCACAGGGACACCCTGGCAGTGGCAACCACACATAACACGTTAGCAACACACTGGCAACCACACACCACATTTGCAACCGCATAGCAACACCCTGGAAACCATCCATAAAATATTAGCAACCACAGCAACACCCTGGCAACCACACATAACACATTAGCAACACCCTGAAAACCACACACAACATATGCAACCAAATAGCAACACCGTAGCAACCACCCAAAAAACAATTGCAACTACATAGCAACACCCTGGCAACCACCCATAGCATATTAGTAACCACAACAACACCCTGGCAACCACACACAACATATTATCAACACCCTGGTAACCACACACAACATTTGCAACCACATAGCAACCACCCAAAACACAATTGCAACCACATAACAACACCCTGGCAACCACCTATAACATATTAGCAAC
>CM040811.1:34728150-34773150 GCA_022829025.1 Squalius cephalus
TTGAGAAGTCCTCTTGTCCTGGCCTGCCCCTCGAGGACAGAGAGATCAAAAGCCTCCTGTACGCTGATGATCTCCTGCTGCTGTCTCCTCATGAAGAGGGTCTGCACCAAAGCCTCTCGCTTCTGGAAGAGTACAGCAGCGACTGGGCCTTACCCATAAACATGGACAAGTCCAAAATCATGATCTTCCAGAAAAAACCTCGCCTTACTGACAACAAATACACATTTACACTTGGGGGAACAATTCTTAATCATGTCACCTGTTATAATTATTTGGGTCTGACAATCTCAGCTTCTGGAAAGTTTGACACGGCAATGAAAGATCTGACTGATAAAGCACGTAGGGCTTATTATAGAATAAGAAAACCCCTGTTCAAATTTAACCCAACCGTTAAACTGTGGCTGAAAATCTTTAACAGCATCATCAAACCCATCCTCCTATACGGCTGTGAAATCTGGGGCCCCAAATTTAAACTAAATTACGATTCCTGGGACAAAACCCCTGTTGAAACTTTCCACCTTGAGTTCTGCAAGAACATCCTAGGAACTCACAGAAACGCTCCGAGTCTGGGTTGCCGGGCAGAATTAGGCAGATTCCCTCTCCTATCTGAGATCCAGAAGAGAGCCGCAAAGTTCTGGTTCCATCTATCAGATGCGCAGTCAGAGAGTTACCATCACTGCGCTCTCAGACACAGGGCAGTACACCCCGAGAGCGACCCCATGACACATTTAGTGGAAAAACACCAACTTAATCCAACAATTCAGTTCAGACACGCAAAAGTAAAAGAAATAGGGAACATAACCAAAGAAGAATACATACAAGATTGGCAGATAAAGGTCACACAAGTAAATAAATTAAAATACTTCCACAAAATAAAGTCTGATTATAAATTGGCCCCATACCTGACCGAGATCAGTAATTATGGTCAGAGAAAGCTCCTGACGAGGTATCGCATTAGTGACCACAGTCTGTGTGTGGAGACGGGCCGGCACAAGCCGAGCTGGAGAGCCAGAGAGCTCAGACTGTGTTCACACTGCACTGATGGAGTCGTAGAGGACGAGCTGCACTTCCTCACCGAGTGCAGCAAGTACAAACACATCAGAGACTCTTATTTCACACAAATAGCACAGATTTTACCCCAGTTCCAACAAGCGAGCCTCACAGACAAACTGTCTTATATTCTGGGAGAGAAAGAAGAGTGTGTTCTCCTGGCAGCGCAGTACGTGTCTTCCTGCCATCATATGAGGGACAAGGGCTGAACCCTCTTCCCTTAAACTGCTCTCTGGACTTTTTTTTTTTCATTGTGATATATTTATGCATAATATTGAAATGTATTTTTTTTTTTTATTATTATTATTATTGTTCACTTTTATGTATCAACATGTACGTATATGTTTGTATATGTCTATTGCTTTGGCAATATTGTGCTATTTTACACAGTCATGCCAATAAAGCTCATTTGAATTGAATTGAATTGAATTGAGTGAGTGAGTGAGTGAGTGAGTGAGTGAGTGAGTGAGTGAGTGAGTGAGTGAGTTGAGTGAGTGAGTGAGTGAGTGTGTGTGTGAGTGAGTGAGTGAGTGTGTGTGTGAGTGAGTGAGTGAGTGAGTGAGTGAGTGAGTTGAGTGAGTGTGTGAGTGAGTGAGTGTGAGTGAGTGAGTGAGTGAGTGAGTGAGTGAGTGAGTGAGTGAGTTGAGTGAGTGAGTGTGTGTGTGAGTGAATGAGTGAGCGAGTGAGCGAGTGAGCAAGCGAGCAAGTGTGTGTGTGTGTGTGTGTGTGTGTGTGTGTGTGTGCAATAGTCTGACCTGGTGATGAGGCAGCAGTTGTGGATAATGAGTGAGTGAGTGAGTGAGAGAGTGAGAGAGTGAGAGAGTGTGTGTGTGTGTGTGTGTGTGTGTGTGTGTGTGTGTGTCTGTAATGGTCTGACCTGGTGATGAGGCAGCAGTCGTGGATGATGCTGTCCTCCACGTTCAGGTCTCTCTCCTCCAGTGTGTGGACGGGACGCTGCTCGTGGCTCCAGGACAGGCTGATGGACGGGTCGAGGAACGAGGCTGTGCACTGCAGGGGCAAACGGTCCCCGCGAAACACCAGCTGCCTCTGGGTGGGAATGAGCTGCAGGACGGGCAGCTCCAGAGGTCCGTCTGAAACACACACACACACACAAACACACTGATGAAGAACGGGACATAGACATACTAAACTCCACCTGAAACTATTTTGATCAGCATTTCTTTTATAATAATTAGATTCAGCCAAGAAAATACACACAACGTGTGATCGTCAACGAGTGGATCTCTGAGCTGAGTGAGTGAGTGGAGGCGGGGCTCATTTGCATATTCATAGAACCGCGTATACTAAATGAGGCAAGGGTGTCGAGTTACATTCAAGATATTTTAAGGCATGAAGACATTTTTTTCAAGGAAAAAACTTTTAAATATGTAATTTTGGTGATAAAAGATGAGTTTTAAAGGATAAAATGATTGACTACAGGGGGACTTTAAGGAAACAGAAGGAAAACAAGCCTCTCCACAAACTACCTTTATAATGACCATCTCTGTTTACCCAACTCAAATTCCTCATGACTCAAGACTGAGTCACCATCTGACGGACTCAACTGGATTAAAATAGTCAGACATTTAGATGGACGCAGCCTGGAACAGAAATTAGATGATGATGTTCTTCATCTGACTAATTTCTTAGCTTTTTATGTCAAGCAAAGTGAACAGCGCAAATTAAATTTAGTGTGTGTCTGTGTGTGTGAATGTGTGTGTGTGTGTGTGAGAGTGAGTGAGTGAGTGAGTGAGTGTTTGAGTGTGTGTGAGTGAGTGTGTGTGAGCGTGTGTGTCTGTGTGTGAGAGTGTGTTAGAGCGAGTGAGTGTTTGAGTGTGTGAGTGTGTGTCTGTGTGTAAGAGAGAGAGACAGTGTGTGCATGTGTGGACATGTTTTTCTACACCGGTGGGGACTTAAACCTGAATGCACACAGACTCATGGGGACTCGTGTCACCGTGGGGACCTAAACTGAGGTCCCCAAGGGTACAAAAGCTTATAAATCATACAGAATGAGTTTTTTTGAAAATGTAAAAATGCAGAATGTTTCCTGTGATGGGTAGGTTTAGGGGCAGGGGCAGTGTAAGGGGATAGAATATACAGTTTGTACAGTATAAAAACCATTACGTCTATGGAGAGTCCTCACAAAGATAGTGCACCAGACATGTGTGTGTGTGTGTGAGTGAGTGTAAAAAAGTAATCTTTCTTTTGCAGTTCAAAACAAGGCTGTTCTATTGACAGTTTTGTTTTATTTCATCGTATACATTTTACACCTATTAAACATCGTGTACATTTTAAAATATTGCTGATTACTTACGAAGCACTAAATGGTTTAGCTCCGCAGTACTTGAGCTCTTAACGATTATAGTCCTTCACGTCTATTGCAACCTCAAAATTCTGGCCAGTTGATATACCTAGAATATCAAAATCGTCTGCTGGCGGTAGATCCTTCTCCTATTTAGCACCAAAACTCTGGAACAGTCTTCCTAGCATTGTCCGGGAAGCAGACACACTCTGTCAGTTTAAATCTAGACTAAAAACACATCTCTTTAACTTGGCATTCATATAGAACATTATACATTCATATTGTTCAAATCAGTTAAATGTTTATTAGGCTCCATAAATTAGGACAGCCGGAACAGGGAACACTTCCTATAACACCTTATGTAGTCATTACATTATAAGAAGAATGGCATCTACGCTAATGTTAGTCTTTCTGCTTATTCCGAGGTTTACTGTAATCAGCCGGATCCAGATCAGATGGTGGACCTTCGCCTCGATATGACCACAACGCATGATGTAGTCAGCCGGATCCAGGCCGTATCCAGATCAGATGGTGGACCTTCGCCTCGATATGACCACAACGCATGATGTAGTCAGCCGGATCCGGGCCGTATCCAGATCAGATGGAGGACCTGCACCTCGACATGACCACAACGCATGATGTAGTCAGCCGGATCCGGGCCGTATCCAGATCAGATGGAGGACCTGCGCCTCGACACGACCACAACGCATGATGTAGTCAGCCGGATCCAGGCCGTATCCAGATCAGATGGTGGACCTGCGCCTCGACACGACCACAACGCATGATGTAGTCAGCCGGATCCGGGCCGTATCCAGATCAGATGGAGGACCTGCACCTCGACATGACCACAACGCATGATGTAGTCAGCCGGATCCGGGCCGTATCCAGATCAGATGGAGGACCTGCACCTCGACATGACCACAACGCATGATGTAGTCAGCCGGATCCAGGCCGTATCCAGATCAGATGGAGGACCTGCGCCTCGACACAACCACAACGCATGATGTAGTCAGCCGGATCCGGGCCGTATCCAGATCAGATGGAGGACCTGCACCTCGACATGACCACAACGCATGATGTAGTCAGCCGGATCCAGACCGTATCCAGATCAGATGGAGGACCTGCACCTCGACACGACCACAACGCATGATGTAGTCAGCCGGATCCGGGCCGTATCCAGATCAGATGGAGGACCTGCACCTCGACATGACCACAACGCATGATGTAGTCAGCCGGATCCGGGCCGTATCCAGATCAGATGGAGGACCTGCGCCTCGACACGACCACAACGCATGATGTAGTCAGCCGGATCCAGGCCGTATCCAGATCAGATGGTGGACCTGCGCCTCGACACGACCACAACGCATGATGTAGTCAGCCGGATCCGGGCCGTATCCAGATCAGATGGAGGACCTGCACCTCGACATGACCACAACGCATGATGTAGTCAGCCGGATCCGGGCCGTATCCAGATCAGATGGAGGACCTGCACCTCGACATGACCACAACGCATGATGTAGTCAGCCGGATCCAGGCCGTATCCAGATCAGATGGAGGACCTGCGCCTCGACACAACCACAACGCATGATGTAGTCAGCCGGATCCGGGCCGTATCCAGATCAGATGGAGGACCTGCACCTCGACATGACCACAACGCATGATGTAGTCAGCCGGATCCAGACCGTATCCAGATCAGATGGAGGACCTGCACCTCGACACGACCACAACGCATGATGTAGTCAGCCGGATCCGGGTCGTATCCAGATCAGATTGTGGACCTGCGCCTCGACAAGACCACAACGCATGATGTAGTCAGCCGGATCCAGGCCGTATCCAGATCAGATGGTGGACCTGCGCCTCGACACGACCACAACGCATGATGTAGTCAGCCGGATCCAGGCCGTATCCAGATCAGATGGTGGACCTGCGCCTCGACACGACCACAACGCATGATGTAGTCAGCCGGATCCAGGCTGTATCCAGATCAGATGGAGGACCTGCGCCTCGACATGACCACAACGCATGATGTAGTCAGCCGGATCCGGGTCGTATCCAGATCAGATGGTGGACCTGCGCCTCGACACGACCACAACGCATGATGTAGTCAGCCGGATCCAGGCTGTATCCAGATCAGATGGAGGACCTGCACCTCGATATGACCACAACGCATGATGTAGTCAGCCGGATCCGGGTCGTATCCAGATCAGATGGTGGACCTGCGCCTCGACACGACCACAACGCATGATGTAGTCAGCCGGATCCAGGCCGTATCCAGATCAGATGGTGGACCTGCGCCTCGACACGACCACAACGCATGATGTAGTCAGCCGGATCCAGGCCGTATCCAGATCAGATGGAGGACCTGCGCCTCGACATGACCACAACGCATTATGTAGTCAGCCGGATCCAGGCCGTATCCAGATCAGATGGTGGACCTGCGCCTCGACACGACCACAACGCATAATGTAGTCAGCCGGATCCAGGCCGTATCCAGATCAGATGGTGGACCTGCGCCTCGATATAACCACAACGTGTGATGTAGTCAGCCGGATCCGGGCCGTATCCAGATCAGATGGTGGACCTGCGCCTCGATATAACCACAACGTGTGATGTAGTCAGCCGGATCCGGGCCGTATCCAGATCAGATGGAGGACCTTTGCCTCGACATTACCACAACTTGTGATGTAGTCAGCCGGATCCAGGCCGTATCCAGATCAGATGGTGGACCTTCGCCTCGATATGACCACAACGCATGATGTAGTCAGCCGGATCCAGACCGTATCCAGATCAGATGGAGGACCTGCACCTCGACATGACCACAACGCATGATGTAGTCAGCCGGATCCAGGCCGTATCCAGATCAGATGGAGGACCTGCACCTCGACATGACCACAACGCATGATGTAGTCAGCCGGATCCAGACCGTATCCAGATCAGATGGAGGACCTGCACCTCGACATGACCACAACGCATGATGTAGTCAGCCGGATCCAGACCGTATCCAGATCAGATGGAGGACCTGCACCTCGACACGACCACAACGCATGATGTAGTCAGCCGGATCCGGGCCGTATCCAGATCAGATGGAGGACCTGCACCTCGACATGACCACAACGCATGATGTAGTCAGCCGGATCCAGACCGTATCCAGATCAGATGGAGGACCTGCACCTCGACACGACCACAACGCATGATGTAGTCAGCCGGATCCGGGCCGTATCCAGATCAGATGGAGGACCTGCACCTCGACATGACCACAACGCATGATGTAGTCAGCCGGATCCGGGCCGTATCCAGATCAGATGGAGGACCTTCGCCTCGACACGACCACAACGCATGATGTAGTCAGCCGGATCCGGGCCGTATCCAGATCAGATGGAGGACCTGCGCCTCGACACGACTACAACGCATGATGTAGTCAGATGGTGTCAACTAGACTCTCCCCTGATCCTCAACAAACCCGTCTCCATACTCCGATCTTCAACCAGATGAAACTGGATAATATTCTGAATGTTCCGATCCAATCTGACCTCTGACCTGTAATGCTGCCTGAATCATAATCGTACACTGTTCGCTCGTTGGCCAGAGGAGAACTGAGCGACTGAGTCTGGTTTCTCCTAAGGTTGTTTTGAGTTTTGGTTCTTTGCCACTGTCGCCTTTTTCGCCTTTCTTTCGCCTTTGTTGGCATTGGCTTTTGGCTTGCTTAGATGGGGACATTTAATATTTAACAGTATTATTGATCTGCTGCATTGACACCATTATATGAGATCTGAACTGAGCTGGACGATGAGATTAGGGTTTTCTCATATATAAATGAACTAAATTAATAACTTTGTGTGTGTGTGTGTGTGTGTGTGTGTGTGTGAAAGAGAGAGAGAGAGAGAGAGAGAGAGAGAGAGAGTGAGTCTGTGTGTGTGTGTGTGTGTGTGTGTGTGTGTGTGTGTGTGTGTGTGTGTGTGTGTGTGTGTGTGAGTGTGTGTTACACTGGGCTTCTGCTCCATCTGCTACTCATCACCACACAGCAGGTAATAACACACAGAAAAGACAAAGTCTGTCGAAGAACGAGAGAGAGTCAGAGGAGACTGATCTCACACAGACTAGTGCTAGCCATTGTTATTGGGAAAAAATTAAATATTTAAAGGACTTGCAACTTGTTTATGCAACTAAGTGAAAATAAAATTAAGTTGAAGCCTTATGTTGAAGCACTAAAATTACTAAAACTGAAATAAAAATGAATTAAAGCTAAATAGAAATAAAAAATAAAATAAAAAAAAATAAAAATGACAAAAGCATAGTAAAATTATTAAAACTTTAATTAAAATTAAAACCGAAAAGTTTATCAAATAAATAAATAAAAATTAAAAAATAAATTAAAAATATTAATAAATACTATACATACTAAAACTAAAAAGAAAAATGAAGTAAAAGTAAAATAAAGAAATATAACAAATAAATAGTAATAAATAATAGTATTTATAATACTAAAGCTGAAAAGAAAAATTAAATATATAAAAATTAAACCTAAACTCAAAATATCAATAAATACTATAATAGTGTATACATGACACAAAAATGACAATGGACTACAGTGAAGCTTCTCTGAACCTGTAAATCTTACCAGCACATCATTTAAATGTAGTTAAACTAAAGCTTTTTGAAAGTTAATCTAATTAATTGCATTAATCTTGAACAGATACATAATATAACTAATACAATCAGCAAATTAATCTTTTTTGAAGCTGTTCACTGAACGAAACCCTCTGAGCGAACTGATTCACTAAAATGAATCATACAGATTCTATGATATAAAGACATGAATCAGTGGAGATGTCTTAAATGAAGGTTGCTGCCTATGTAGACTGAGATAAATGTCCCTGTTAGTGATCTTACGTTTCAGATCATACTTATACACATCATAATGAGTGTTAAACTGAGCCTCGGGATGAGTTTCGGTGCGCTACTGTGAAAATAACTGCTGTACGTCTGTAAAAGATGATTCCAGCTGTGTCAGAAATCATGAGCACACTCTGCAGAGCGCGTAATGCTGGCAAAACATGACAATTCAGTTAAACTGCATGAAATAAAGCATAAGGCACAAGAGGCCATGAGATTCTGACACTTAAAACAGCACATCTGTCAGAATGTGGAGCACAAAAAGCATGATAAAGCATCTATCTAATGTTTTTTTTTTTTTTTTATATTAACATTTATTTGCACTATATAGTTGGCTATATATTATATTTTACAATGACTATCCACAAGGTTCATCCAAAAATATCTTAGAGTTGGAACTGTTCTCTTATATCGCATTTTTGTCCATTCATCAATGCAAATTTACCAGCTATGCAAATGAGGCTTGCATGCTAAAATAACACATGCATAATTCATTCTTACAAAGAAAGTAGGCATGTTTGTACAATAATATATATATGTTTTTATTATTCTAAAAATGCAAAATGTGAAAAAACAGTAAAATTAAAATAAATACTTTATTTTTTTATTTTATTTTATTTATAAAAATAAATCTTCCTGTTGCAGTCTATATATACTTTAAACTCTGCAAACTTCAGCTATGCAAATGATGCTTATTGTGAATTGAATCGGGTTTGTGGTTTGCCTGATTTTCATTTAGTGAATCTGAGTGAATTGCATGCTAAAATAACACACACAACACATGCAAAGTGTGCATGATTCATTCTTACGCTATACATTCTTACTAATAAAAATGTTTGTGCAATAATAATTATAATAATTCTATATAATAATTAAAATAATAATAATTCTAAAAATGCAAAATGTGAAAAAAATAAAGGTTTGCAACTGTAAAATTTAAATAAATAACAGCTTTTAATTTGTTATAATTTAATTTAATTCATTAAAATAAATCTATCAGTTGCAGTCCATTTAACATTTTCATTGCATGCAGTATTCGCTTTAACTGGCAATCAGATTTTAGAGTTGGATCTCTACAATCAGTAAACTTTTGTCCATAGGCCTATGCAAATGAGGCTTATTCTGAATTGAATCGTATTAACAGAAAAGTGTTTGTGCATCTCCTGTTTGCATGATTCCTTTAGTGAATCACATGCTATAATAATACAGGCATAATTCGTTCTTACTAACTTCCAGATCATTCATTTATAATATTTTAGTATTGCAGAGTAATGTTGTGCCGGTGTTTTACCGCAGGTGAGCTGGTGTTCCTGAAGGCTGAGGAGCTCCAGTCCATGAAGACGGCTCGGATACACACACACGGATTCGTTCCCCACGCGCACGGACTGAATCCTGAGCCACGACAGCAACCACTGAAGCTGACAATCACAGAACAGAGAGTCTGTGCCCATGCTCCTGGAAAACAGCGTTCATATTCAGTCTTATTATCGCTTTAATGCAATAACAACACCAACTTTGCAGCAATGACACAGTTATTGAACTGAACTGAATCAGCTTTGAATTGAATTGATCTGAATAATGAAACTACTGTCTTGTTAGAGCTGCTTTACAGCTGAAATTTAATTTGTTTTATAATTAATGAATTTTATAACATTGACATATTAACAACTTAATGTGAAGCTGCTTTGAAACGATCTGTATTGCATGAAGCGCTATAGAAATAAATGTGACTTGACTTGTGCAAACAGAAACATGAACGTGCATCACCACGTTAAAACACAATCAAAAGTTCATATAATACATTTAAAATCATTCATTTTCCCCCTGAAGTCCAAATATGGTGTTAATCACGTTTTACTTATATACTCATTAGTTCTGCTGTTTAAAGCGGTGGTATAATACCCTTTTCACAAGATGTAAAATAAGTCTCTGATGTCCCCAGAGTGTGTGTGTGAAGTTTTAGTTCTAAATACCCCACAGATATTTTTATATAGCATGTTAAAATTGTCACTTTTTGAGGGTGAGCAAAAACACGTTTTTGTGTCTGTTCCTTTAAATGCAAATGAGCCGCTGCTCCCGGCGCAGGGGGCGGAGCTTCAACAGCTCGTGTTCTTTTACCTCACACACACATGCACTGAAAATTTAAAAAACTTTTAGCCTTTTATGTTCAAACCGGAGTCAGACAATGATGGAGAGACTCAAGAAGAAGAGACAACATGTAGAAGCAACAGGACATTTCTGAATGGTTAGTTGATGAATTTATGAAGCTGATGTGTAGTTATCTTCTAGTCATTGATTAGCATATTCTGTCTTGATAATCTATAAATCGTGTTCCGGGGCGGGGTTTATGTAAATTCTAGGGTTGGTGATGTCACTAACCCGGGAGGAATGTGGTGTAGTCTCTACCAGCCGTTTGTTGTAGTCCTTAAAAAGCGATTTCTGTAAAAGCAAATATCTCCCTTTGCTCTGAACTTTGAGCGTTGTAACTTTGCAGATGTTGTTTATGCTCAAACAGCAACATTACACACTAACTACAGTTAGAAAAGTCAAATCATAATCAACCACCCCTTTAATAATAATAGCATTCTACAAAACATCTTGTAAAACTTTCTGATCACTTTTTCCTTCAGAGTTGCAAATGTATTTTAAGTAAAAAGATATTTATGAATAAAGCAGCTTTTCATGTGTTCCAGAGAATAAAAACAGTCAAATTGAGCTAAATAAATGTATTAAATGACTTGCGGTTTAGAGACAATGTGCTCGGACAAACTTACTAGTAACCAATCACATGAGTCAATTATTAGTCACATGACTCAACGCGTACAGTAATAAATGAGCAGGTCTTCAAATCAAATGAAAAAGAAAGTCATCTAAGTAATGTGCATTTTTATTCACAGCTTTATGGGGGTTTTATGCACCATCCCAACATTTGCATAGAAATATGTGGATGGGAACTCATTTTTGCAGTTTAGCTTCAGTAAATGTTTGTCTTGGATTGGGAAGAAAGTGTTGAGCTCTAAAACAGTAGTTCTTCATCGTACAGTGACGGATCGCACTCCTCATATCATGACCCATTTTAACAGATTTACATGTACAAAATATAGTGTGTAAATCTTACAGCGCTCGGAGGGAAGGAGTGTGTGTGAAAAGCCCCTCCGGCAGTGTGGAGAAAATATTCCCAGACAGATTCCTGAAACACACACAAACCCCGGCTGACATTTCAGAGGCATTAAAACACAACTAGAACATCAATTATTAGTGATAAACGGCTCCCAGAGAGAGAGATACAGAGAGAGAGAGAGAGAGAGAGAGAGAGAGAGAGAGAGAGAGAGAGAGAGAGAGAGAGAGAGAGACTCACAGTTTGGAGAGACGGCCAAGGTCAAGAAACATATCAGGAGAGAAGCAGCCAATCCTGTTGTTTGAAAGATCCCTGAGGAAACACACACACACACACACACACACACACACGAGATAAGTTATCTGACATCAAACACCAGCATCAAAACCTTCAAACTGGACTGTGAATATATGCAGATGTGTGTGAGTGTGTGTAATTATATAACATCCACGATCTGACTATTATCTGACTATATGAACTATCGACTCCTTTCTGTATTTTTATTTCTCCTGTTAAATTAGTGGGTAAAGTGTAACAATGACACCTTAAAATAAAGGGTTACACTTTATTTTAAGGTGTCATTGTTACAGTGTAATTATATATTTAAGTACTGAGTAATATTAATTATCTACATCTACTTACTATAGGGCTAGGGTTTGGTTGAGGGTTAGTTGCATGTAATTGTGCATATTTTACTGTTATTACTACAGTAAGTACATGTAACATATGTAACAATGACACCCCAAAATAAAGTTTAACCGAAGAGTGTTTGCATGCCATCTTTCAAACAATTCATACGCAATATTTCATGGTCTTAAAAGTGCTGAAAATCTGATACATGAATATGTTGATCATGCCGTGAAAAACACAAATGCCATGCATACTTAAAAATGATTTGCATTATTAGGGTTCCTTTAAATCCACTCGAGCAATGAAAGAGAAACTGCTTTCTGCATCCATAAACGGATTTATCATCTGAAGAGACGGGACCCTTGAGGAAAATAAGGGTTAAGTGTTTTAGGAGCCCGACTCTAATCTTAGTAACTTGCCAATTACTCCTACTAGAGACTGAACCCACGACCGGCGCAGATCCTGAACGTCTGGCGACCGCAGCCAACAAACCGTCCATTCAATGAATATACGTGAAGCGTAACTCGGTGATTTTATGTCTCGTGTGTGTGTGTGTGTTTGGATCTCCAGGTGTGTGTGCTGTGCATGTGTGTGTGGTTTCATGCCCGCTGTAATGAGAAACATACACTGCTGTGGTGCAGTGGGAGCGGTGCAGTTGTGCGCTGTAATCATCGGTTGCGAGCTCTTAAATTAGACCAGCCGCTTAAATTATACGCGCACAGAATCCTGGCACACACACATCCACAATCAGCCGCTCAAATCCACCAATCAGTGTCACATTAAACCGTCCGCACGGCTCCCGTTTCTGTGCGTCGACATGCCGAAAGCCTCTTCACAACTGAATGAACCTTCAGATCGACTCCAGCGCTGATTCTGAAGGGTGTTGCATAAAGATGTGACCTAATATTCACAAACGGGGATCAAATGTAAAAGTTTGAGAACACTGAGAGTTTAAAAACACGGAACGTTCTCAGAAGTTTTGAACAAACGTTCTTCCAGTAACAGTATTGTCTTTAATAATGTTCTCAAAGCATTGCTAATGGAATGTGAAACTTTCAGTTGGACGTTTTTTAAATGTTTCGGAATCTTCAGAGAAGATTCAAAAGTAACATTCCAAAATGATCAAAGGAAATGTTCCCTTAAAGGGATACTTCACCAATTAGCATTAAAGCTACACTGTGTAGAATTTTCTCCCATCTAGTGGTGAAATTGTTTATGACTACCAACTGAATATTACTTTCTAGCCCCTCCCATGCCGAGGGCGTTTTAACTTCTATGGTGGCCGTATTATTTCAAATCTGCCGGCAGTCGCGAGTAATCTCCCTCTCGCATTTGTCACGGTGCGTGTAAAAACGCGAAAGGCGAATTTCCAGGTATGTCCCTCTTTGTCTAATGTATTTTCAAGATGGAGGCGCAACATGGCTTCCGCCATTCGAGAGACTCGCTCGTATGTATTCTAAATGGCAGATTACACTTACGAGAATACTTAATTAGTTGGTTGAAGTGATTACACATTAATGAGAATGTACTGTATAATTTTGAAAGAACAAAGTGTTTTTTGCTAAAAAAACAACTTAAAATATTACACAGTGTAGCTTTAATAAAGCATTGCTAATGGAATGTTTTTATCTGAAACTTTCAGTTGGATGTTTTTTAAATGTTTCGGAATCTTCAGAGAAGATTCAAAAGTAACATTCCAAAATGATCAAAGGAAACATTCCCTTAAAGGGATACTTCACCGATCAAGCTAGGTTTATACTCGACGCGTCCGCACGAGCGCGAAGGTGCGCGCGGCAAAAATTACGTAATTGCGGTGTGGGCGGTCGAGCGCGTTGGGTGCGCAAGACCCCATTTCGCTTGGCGGTGTGCACGCATAGACAGTAAAAGAAATGGACACAGCGACCCCATTGGATTCAACGGAGAAAAGTGAAGTCAATCAGAAGCTCTCTCTTCCTGATGGTTGAGTGACTGTGCAGACTCAAACTGAGCTTGACGACGTAGATGTGACGTGAGCAACCCGTCTGTCTTCTAGTAGCTGTGCCCGAGAGAAATCTGAGTCATTCCCTTCTGAATCTCGCAGAGACGGAGAGTGTGAGTAGGAGCTGTCCATGAGCTAGGAGCAGGAGAAACTTTTGCTAAGTATTCTGATTAATTACTTTGTCATTTTGCCTCCACGTCCCCCCGATTGCCAGCGAGCTTCTCCTCCTGTCCATACGGTAATTTCCTACTGTGCGACAGAGAGTCGCGTGGTTATGACGCAATCGTTAGCCTATTTTTACAAAAACTGCTTCTACGGGGCCATAACGTAAGATACAAGGTAATGGAGCCTTTTATACATTGTTGTGTTTCTTTAGAAATAAATAATGGACAAATGGAGTCTTTAAACGCCTCAGATGTAAAGTTATTCGCTGTCAAAGTGACGCCAAAATGAATGGGAGTCAGTGGAATGCTAATAGCAGGTGATGGTCTGCTAATCAATGGCGGCGCCCGGGGAAGCTTCAGTTTTTCCTGAAAGATTACCCCCTTGTGTGCACGGCTTTTTTTGTGACAGCGCGTGCGGCTCCGCATCCGAAGATGAACGACTTCGAGCCGAATCTGGCCGAGCTTCTCACCACACCGGTACCCAGGTTGCACGTCTCAATTAGTTGCTTACATTTAAAAAAAATAGCATATAAAGTATTTTTAATGAACATAAAGGTCCATGTTTAATAAAAATGTTCACGAAATTTAGTGAAATTAGAAAATATTTAAGAGATCGTTAATTTAGTTATATTGTTTACACGTTCTCATATCCATTTGTTCTAATGTCACGAGTAATAATCTCAGGGTTTACTGGATTCTACACAAATAGCACTGGGAGCACTTCGATTCGGCGCAGTAAAAAGTCACGTTGGCTCTAATGACAGAAGTGAGAGGGAGAGGGGGAGAGGATTTTCAGGAGTGATGATATTAAGTCGAAGTGTTCCCAAGTGCTATTCCGCCATACATTATAGTTATCCTTTTTACCCGCTTAGAAAAGCGCCACGTTTTATTTTGTGTCACCATACTTGGTCGTGTAACTACTCGTGTAACTGTATTTAAATAGGGAAAATGTTGATGTGTTTGGTCGCTTCTAGCTTCATCTCTGTTTGGATCCTAATGAATGAACTGGGCTAAGCTAAGTGGCTTCATTACTCATAGGAGTGGTTTGGGCGTAACGTGAAATAAACCAATCAGAGCGTCATCTCACATTCCCTTTAAGAGCAGGCGCGCTTGTTCCATGGCGGATTGCTATTATAACGGCGGATTTGCCAGGAGCGGTTCACAGCCGAGGAGACCGACGTTCTCGTCAGGGCCGTAAAACACAGAGAAGTGACATTGGGGATGGAGAAACACACCCAGATTAGCTTCGGTTAAACAGGCGTATGATAATTTGGGTAAATGTGTAAGCTAGATCTATGCCTATTTTTTCACATCTTCATGGACACAACAATGATTTCCCTCGTGTGTTAATATTTTTCCTTGTAATAATGTATGATTTTCTAAAAATGAAAACTGCTGCTTCTGTGTAGATGAGAGAATCAAAGTGTGTGTGTGTTGTGCACACGCTACATTATGGCCAAGCATGTGCCCTTAAAATAGCATCTGAACGCGCCACTGACTTTAGACGAGGTTTCTCCTGGTCAGTGGCGGAATTGTTTTCTGAAACTGCAAAATAGCACCAGGGAACGTTTGCACCGGAACACGCCTCCTCTCTTCCCTGAACCGCCCCCGGGAGCGCAAGTTCATTCCCTAATTTACTGGCGTGCGTCTGTGGAGGGAAAAGTCTAAAATAGGAATGACACATGCGTCGTTGTACAAAGTCAATTGCGCTGGGTGCGAGATAGGGCTCCTGGTGTTTTAATCCTTCTCTTTTGTCCAATTTCAAACACTTCTGTCCTGATTTCTTCCAGGGGAGAGTCTATGGGTGGGTAAATGTATGTTTTTTAGATCTTTCCATCTAATGGATGAAATAAGCTCACGCAATTTACATACGAACACAACCGGAGACGACTGAGAAACATACGGAGAGCAGCAGCTCAAGACCAGCCGAACACTGAGTGTGTGTGTGTTAGAAATCAGGAATGGTGAGAGAACATTGAGCTGGGAACGTTTTTCCTCTTCAAACCAAAGTTGGGTCTCCAGCCGAGAGTTTAAATCCTGTGTGTCTAGCGCTCTTCCCGTAATGTTTACGCAGTATTCAGAGAGCAAGCGTCTGTTGTGAACACATTCGATCATGAGCGTTTACACTACGAAAGCAATCCGGTCGAATGTGTTTCTAACTACCTCTGGAAGTGTGTGACAGTGTTTACACCTGTGTTTAGTGTCGTCCACTTGTGATCCGATCGAGCAAAGCGCATCTTAACACCAGGAGTAAGCAGGGCCGTAGAAACGTTCATTGCAGCATCTAGAAAACATGTTGATCGGGTTCTTATGCGAGTTTCCGAGGTCATAATCATACTTACAGTCTCTTCAGAGCCGTCAGTCCATGAAACGCACCGGGAGCAATTCTGCTAATGAGATTACTTCTGAGATCCCTAAAAACAGAGAGAGAGAGAGAGAGAGAGAGAGAGAGAGAGAGAGAGAGAGAGAGAGAGAGAGAGAGGGAGAGAGAGAGGGAGGGAGAGAGAGAGAGAGAGAGAGAGAGAGAGAGAGAGAGAGAGAGAGGGAGAGAGAGAGAGAGAGAGAGAGAGAGAGAGAGAGGGAGAGGGAGAGGGAGAGGGAGAGGGAGAGGGAGAGAGAGAGAGGGAGAGGGAGAGGGAGAGGGAGAGAGAGAGAGAGAGAGAGAGAGAGAGAGAGAGGGAGAGGGAGAGGGAGAGAGAGAGAGAGAGAGAGAGGGAGAGAGAGAAATAAAAAAGCAGTCAATCTATGAGCGAAAGAACCGTTCAAATAAAAACTACCATACAAAAAATTGTGGTCAGTAAGATTTTTTTTTAAATAAAATCAATATTTTATTCAGCATGCACAAATTAAATTGATCAAAAGTAACTGTAAATACATTCATAATGCCACAAAAAAAATTATATTTCAAATAAATGATTTCTGAAGGATTTAAGACTGGAGTAATGATGCTGAAAATTCAGCTTTGATCACAGGAATAAATTACACTTTACTGTATATTCACATAGAAAACTGATGATTTACATTGGGAATAATATTTTGTAGTATTACCCCAAAATAGTGTGTGAAATTTTATATATATATATAATTTTTCTTGCAATTTGGTATTTTAAAATACCACTTATGTTTTTATGTACAACAAATAAAACATAGCAAAAAAAATTCATGGAATTCTATATAGAACTCTAGGGTTCTTGATTCTATATAAGGAGAAACATATTAAATGATCGCATAATACTTTCATGTTTAATAGATTGTTTAGGAGTGTCAAGTACATTTACAAGCTGTTTAATGAATAAAAATGTAATAAAAATTAAAAATGTATTAAAACAAAATGTATTAATTAAAACTAAGTCCATAAAATGATGGAAGGTTCTCCATATGAAGCGCTGGACAGAACTATTTAAGGTTCCATGTGGAACTTTTCTTTGTAAATTGTCGTGCGTTCGGCTCTGACGGACCGTCTCAAACCAAGCGCACTAAAAATACACGAGTCGATATCACGACATCTCCCGGCTTTCCTCTGAGGCCAGAACAAACTTCCTGAAATTGTGTGTCAGGGTTTCCCGTGTCTGAGGGGAGTGACAGGAGAGCCTCCACATGTCTCTACACAATGAGTCCGGCACACACACACACATACACACACACACACGTACGTCTGCGGACAAACCCTGCAGGAAAAATGTCACAAAACAGACTTTTGACCTTTTATAATCCGTCTTTCTTGGAAGATCGGAGGCCTTCTGTTTTCCTGCTGGATTATTTGTGCAAAAACTGAATGTTTTTTGAAGCTTTTCAAGAACTAAA
The DNA here is from genome assembly GCA_022829025.1 of Squalius cephalus. Lineage (NCBI taxonomy): Eukaryota > Metazoa > Chordata > Actinopteri > Cypriniformes > Leuciscidae > Squalius > Squalius cephalus. The sequence goes on from CM040811.1 coordinate 34,746,090, forward strand.
CACCCTCAGATCATTATAAATCACACTTCTCATCGCTTCTGGATTGATTAAATGTGGTTAATGTGAAATATTTAACGCTCGAGTGTGACGGTCATTACGGCTGATGAACGGCTTCTGTCCGGCTCAAATGGTGTGTGACTCCAGTGAAACGGTGAGTTTGGAAACACTTTTGTTCAGCACCATTAAACGTTTCCGTTCATCCCACTTGTTTCCGGAGTTTGAAGGAAAAGAGTTTGCATGCCATCGTTTAAAAAATTAATATGCAATATTTTGTGGGCTAAAAAGTGCCATGAATCATCTGATATATGCATATGTTGATCATGGCGTAAACACAAATGCTATGCATACTTATTTGTAAATTAATGCAAATTATTCGGGTTTCTTTAATTCATTTAACTCAGAATAGCAAAAATCTGCAAAAATGTTCTTCTTCCTCACAAATATATATAAAATCAAAATTAAATTAAATCAAAATTAAGTGAGTTTTGGCTTAAAACAAGAAAAATATCTGTCCGTGTGTGAGAAAAATAAAGATTTTTTTGTTTTAAGCATAAACTCACTTCATTTTATTATTTATTTTTGGAAAAGCAAGAATTAATGTGTATATATATATATATATATATATATATATATATATATATATATATATATTTGGAATACAAATCAAAAATACTAAATAAGAAAATCTTAAATATTAATAAAAAAATTAATTACATGAATAGCATAAAGTCACTTAATGTTTTGTGGGGGGGGGGGGCAAGAATTAATATCTTAAGTCATTTTTCTTCTTAGTTATATGCATATTTATTCATTCATTATTTTAGATATTTGTAATGGAAAACAAAACAAAAATAATAAATAAGAAAGTCTTTAAAAAATTACACGAAAAAAACAAACAATTGTTTTAAGCATAAAGTCACTTCATATTTTTGGGAAAGCATTTAATATCTTAAGTAATTTTGCGTCTCAATTACATGCATATTTATTCAATTATTTTTTAAATATTTGTACTGGAAAAAAAAACTAAAAAACTAAATAAGAAAATCATTAAAAATATATATATATAAATAATAAAATTAAGTGACCGCTTAAAACAACAGATTTTTTTATTGATTTTTTTGAAAGAAAGAAAGCAAGAATTAATATCTTACTTCACTAATATGTTAGTAATTTGCTTCTTAATTATATGCATATTTATTCATTCGTTATTTTAGGTATTTATAATGGAAACTAAACAAAAATACTAAATATGAAAATAATAATAAAAAAAAATGATAAATTGTATTAAGCGTAAAGTCACTTAATTTAGATTTTTCTTTTCAGAAAACAAGACTTAATTTCTTCAGACATTTTCCTTAATTAAATGTATCTTTATTTATAAATATCTTTGCACCGTGAGAGACTTTAAGAGCGGGTCATGTGACTCAGATTAAAGCCTGTTGGACATCTAGATGCTCTCCTCATGTCTATCCTGGAGTCACACTCCTGTAATGATCTCTCCTGAACCCCTTCAGCCGGAGCTCGCATGACACTAATGTCTAGATTTATATCCTAACATGTGTAGGCCTTTCAGAAATGTGTTTCTTCAAGACAATTAATGGAGCGTACACGAGTGGATTAACCAGAACTAACAAAAAGCAGACGCTGTGGAAGAGCTTGACAGAGAGCAGAGCTGAGAGTCTTTAATGATTTCACTGAAACACACGTCATGTTGAGAAAGAACGATCTAACGTCTGTGGAGAAAGACTTAATCTGAATGTGCTTCTGTGAAGAGTCATATCACATCCATCCAGAACAACATTAGAAACACAAAGAGAGAAACAGCGAGCGCATTCAAACGCTACTTCAACAACCAATGGGAAAGATGGATCACAAAGGGGGCGGGGCTAGAGGAGCCAGCTGAACTCTGATTGGCCCCTTCAGTGATTCTGAGCTGGACAGTGATTCGTTACAAAAATGAGCGGCTAAATGGTTTTAAACAGTTTTTAAGGCGGCTAAATTATGACAAGAGACTTGTAAATGTCTCTTATTGTGCTGATAAAAAAAAATCTCATAATTAAATTAAAGTTGACGTGCTTAAATTGCTTGAAACTTTGATCTCGAACTTTTAAATGCGAGTGAATCACGGTTTCCACAAAAATATGAATCAGCTCAACTGTTTTCAACACTGATAATAATCATAAATGTTTCTTGATCATCAAATCCTCATATTAGAGTGATTTCTGAAGGATCATGTGACACTGAAGACTGGAGTAATGATGCTGAACATTCAGCTTTGATCACAGGAATAAATTACACTTTACTGTATATTCACATAGAAAACAGATGATTTACATTGGAATAATATTTCACAATTTTTACTGTATTTACTGTATTTTTAATCAAATTAATGCAGTCTTGGTGAGCAGAAGATACTTTTTTTCTATCAAAAACATTTTAAAAATCATACCAAACTTTTACTGTATTTTGAACACAATCTTTACTATAGTTTTGATCAAATAAATGCATCCTTGCTGAGCAGAAGAGACTAAAATGTTCTTAAAATGTTCTACAATATGTCTTTAATAACTGTTTCTCTATGATGGCAATGAGATTAAATGGAGAGCAAGTGGAGTTTAAGTTCCTTCTCAAACGTTGCAGCAAAAACCTCAACAATCTCTCATAATGTGCTCAGATTTGCCGAGATACACCAAGTCTGCAATCAAAAGGCTTAATATGAACATTTCTCATCATATTCATATTCATAATGCTGCTGCTATTGACATTTATTAAAGCTCTTTCACTGTATTCTTACTGGGGAACTTTTATAGGAGAAAGTTGGTTCATGAAAACTCTCTAAAGAACTTTCTAAATGAGCAGCCGGTAAACAATAAAGATGTCCTCTGGGAGAGTAAAGCGAAACGCTCGAGCGCTGAAAGGGCTTTTATTGGGTAACGACGCGCAGTTACTGGTAATGACGGCGACGCTGAGCGAGATCGGGGTCAGCGCTCCGGTGTGTGTCCCGCTGACTGAGCCAGATCTCATCAGACTGACTGTGGCTGAGTACAGATGCTATTCAGAGACAAAGAGGAACACACACACTCTCGCACACACACACACACACACACACACACACACACACACACACACACACACACACACACACAGACACACACACACACACACACACACACACACTAACCCGACCCCTAAACCTACCCTTCACACACACACACACACACACACACACACACACACACACACGCACACTCACTAACCCGACCCCTAAACCTACCCTTCACACACACACACACACACACACACACACACACACACACACACACACGCACACTCACTAACCCGACCCCTAAACCTACCCTTCTCACACACACACACACACACACACACACACACACACACACACACACACGCACACTCACTAACCCGACCCCTAAACCTACCCTTCACACACACACACACACACACACACACACACACTAACCCGACCCCTAAACCTACCCTTCACACACACACACACACACACACACACACACACACACACACACACACACGCACACTCACTAACCCGACCCCTAAACCTACCCTTCACACACACACACACACACACACACACACACACACACACACACACACACACACACGCACACTCACTAACCCGACCCCTAAACCTACCCTTCACACACACACACACACACACACACACACACACACACACACACACACACGCACACTCACTAACCCGACCCCTAAACCTACCCTTCACACACACACACACACACACACACACACGCACACTCACTAACCCGACCCCTAAACCTACCCTTCACACACACACACACACACACACACACACACACACGCACACACACTAACCCGACCCCTAAACCTACCCTTCACACACACACACACATACACACACACACACGCACACACACAAAACCTGCCCATCACAGAAAACTTTATGCATTTCTACATTTTTTATAAAACACTGTTTAGTGTTTTTAAAGCCATTTGAAATACGAGGACTCAGACAATATCCTCATAAATCACGTTCACCGTGTAATGCCAGTGTAATGCCAGTCTAATACCAGTGTAATGCCAGTGTAATGCCAGTGTAATGCCAGTGTAATGCCAGTGTAATGCCAGTCTAATACCAGTGTAATGCCAGTGTAATGCCAGTGTAATGCCAGTGTAATGCCAGTCTAATACCAGTGTAATGCCAGTGTAATACCAGTGTAATGCCAGTGTAATGCCAGTGTAATGCCAGTGTAATGCCAGTCTAATACCAGTGTAATGCCAGTGTAATGCCAGTCTAATACCAGTGTAATGCCAGTGTAATGCCAGTGTAATGCCAGTCTAATACCAGTGTAATGCCAGTGTAATACCAGTGTAATGCCAGTGTAATGCCAGTGTAATGCCAGTGTAATGCCAGTGTAATGCCAGTCTAATACCAGTGTAATGCCAGTGTAATGCCAGTCTAATACCAGTGTAATGCCAGTGTAATACCAGTGTAATGCCAGTGTAATGCCAGTGTAATGCCAGTGTAATGCCAGTCTAATACCAGTGTAATGCCAGTGTAATGCCAGTGTAATGCCAGTCTAATACCAGTGTAATGCCAGTGTAATGCCAGTCTAATACCAGTGTAATGCCAGTGTAATGCCAGTGTAATACCAGTGTAACGCCAGTGTAATGCCAGTGTAATGCCAGTGTAACGCCAGTGTAACGCCAGTGTAATGCCAGTGTAATGCCAGTGTAATGCCAGTGTAACGCCAGTGTAACGCCAGTGTAATGCCAGTGTAATGCCAGTGTAATACCAGTGTAATGCCAGTGTAATGCCAGTGTAATACCAGTGTAATGCCAGTGTAATGCCAGTCTAATACCAGTGTAATGCCAGTGTAATGCCAGTGTAATGCCAGTGCAATGCCAGTGTAATGCCAGTGTAATGGGGAGCGCAGGGCACAGCCTAACGCGGGGTTAAATGTAACACAGATCTTTCACACAGTTAGTCAGGGTCAGGATGTGTTTCGCTCTTCCTCTCGCTGCCAGAAGACACTCTCCCGCGGATTTGAGGAAAGTTCTGATAAGATTTCGTGAAGATTCTGGACCGAGAGTGTTTTGACACCATGCAAGCACATTTTTTTATCATACGTTTTTTTCGGCTTCTGAGTTGTGTGTGTTCGTCACCAAATCTCACTGTATATTCCCGTAATCACGCTCTTGTTGGCTAAAACAGCAGCATTCTGAAACATGTCAGCAACTCCGAGCAACTGTTAGCTCGGCTTAAACTGTGTTTTACACGGCGGGTCAGTCGTAGCAGTGTTACAAATACAAGCCAAGTGTACAGCGATGATGACATGAAAACAGGGAGACACACAACTTTTGAGTTTTTATTTATATATTTATTTGCCACATTTAACTTTGTTGGACTTTCACAAACAATGTTGGAATTTAAATGTCAAAGTATGATTTTTTTCACATTTGTTAAATATGCGTTGATCACTTGTTTATTTATTAAAAAGCCTGTTTTTCATGCAATAAACCCTTTAAAATGTGATTTGAGCTCGTTTTTATTATTATTACTGTTATTATTAATAATAATAATAATTTTGCATGCAGCGGCCACACACAAATATAATTCAATAGCAATTACAATATTTGATGATTTTATTTATTTATTTATTTATTGAAAAACTGTGCAGCCCTTTCCTATCTCTATCCATGATATTGATCCCTAATAGAAGGATGATTGGATGAGGGATGTATGGATATATATCTATACGGATGTACAAACAATATCAAACTATACAGATAAAATAGTCCTGAATTATGTGTGTTACACACAAGTGTTACAACTAACCCTCTGTCTGTTACAGTTAACCCCGCATATGGGCTAAGTTGCACTTCTGTCACTTTCAGTGCAACTGTACGATAATGGAAAGTCCTAGAAAAAACTTTAAGTGTTCATTTGCAGCAGAGATGTGTGTTGCTTGTGTAAAAAAAAAAAGATTAATCAAACTTTTTTTTTTTTTTTTTATAATTGAGCCAAAACCAAAATGTGTTTGGTTGTGCCCCGCGCTCCCCTACACATGTCATTATACAACTATCTGTCCTCATAAATCACAAAAACAAAAACAAACACACACACACACACACACACACACACACACACACACACACACACACAGGAAACCGAGCTGGTGTAAAAGGTCAGGCTGTGACATCACTGTCTGAAAGTCCACTTCCTGTTCCAGTTTCCGTCCAATAATAGAGCTGGCCGTTATAAGGATCTCTCAGAGGAACTGCTGGAGTCGAGCGCCAGATTTGTGTTTGACTGATGACCTGTGATCTATCGCTGTCTCTCAGGCCCAAACGCGCTGGTTCACCGCTGACTCAACGAGCGCACAGGAAGACGGGGGATAATGTAAAACGCTCATGCATGTGATCGTGGTCCGACAGTTTTCTGTTGTTGACATTTGAGACTGAATTCAGGATAGAGTCCTGATAGCTAAAGTCAACATGCTAAGAGTTCTAGCAAACGCTGGCAAGTTCCCTGCAAATGTTGATTTATTTTGCTGGGATTTATGCCAATTAGCCTTTTGGAAAATACAATACAGTGAGGATGGATGGATGGATGGATGGATGGATGAATGGGTGGATGGATGGATGGATGGATGGATGGATGGATGGATGGATGGATGGATGGATGTGTGATGGAAGATGGATGGATGATGGATGGATGATGAATGGATGGATGGATGGATGAATGGGTGGATGGATAGATGATGGAATGCAAGAATGATTATATATAAACCGTCTGCTAACTAGAAAACAATTGTGTGAGTTATAATTGTTAATATCAATATAATCATATTGTAATGAATCATATAATAAAATGAAATTTCTGCAGTAGATTTAAAGCATCAAATCTGCATTCACTTTAGAGATTTGATCATAAATTCATCTTTGAGACTCCGCTCTGATTAAGCTGACCTTTAAAAATTAAGCACTTTTTTTTTAATGTAATTAACGATGTGCTAACGAGCCAATTAACTGATATAAATGGTAATAAATACAGGCACATATTTCTGCTCACATCATATTCGCAGCATCCTCATGAGCAGCCGCTGAGCAGCTCGAAGCTTTAAAGAGATGTGTATATACAATCAGAGTTATATTAAAAAATGTCCTGGCTCTTCCAAGCATTATAATGGCAGTGAATGGGCACCATTTTTTTGAAGTCCATTAAAGTGCATCTATCCATCATAAAAGTGCATCTGTCCATCATAAAAGTGTATCTGTCCATCATAAAAGTGCATCTATCCATCATAAAAGTGCATCTATCATCATAAAAATGCATCTGTCCATCATAAAAGTGCATCTGTCCATCATAAAAGTGCATCTATCCATCATAAAAGTGCATCTATCATCATAAAAGTCCATCTGTCATCATAAAAGTGCATCTGTCCATCATAAAAGTGCATCTGTCCATCATAAAAGTGCATCTATCCATCATAAAAGTGCATCTATCATCATAAAAGTCCATCTGTCATCATAAAAGTGCATCTATCCATCATAAAAGTGCATCTGTCCATCATAAAAGTGCATCTGTCCATCATAAAAGTGCATCTGTCCATCATTAAAGTGCATCTATCATCATAAAAGTGCATCTGTCCATCATAAAAGTGCATCTGTTCATCATAAAAGTGCATCTGTCCATCATAAAAGTGCATCTGTCCATCATAAAAGTGCATCTATCCATCATAAAAGTGCATCTGTCCATCATAAAAGTGCATCTGTCCATCATAAAAGTGCATCTATCCATCATAAAAGTGCATCTATCCATCATAAAAGTGCATCTATCCATCATAAAAGTGCATCTGTCCATCATAAAAGTGCATCTGTCCATCATAAAAGTGCATCTATCCATCATAAAAGTGCATCTATCCATCATAAAAGTGCATCTGTCCATCATAAAAGTGCATCTGTCCATCATAAAAGTGCATCTGTCCATCATAAAAGTGCATCTATCCATCATAAAAGTGCATCTGTCCATCATAAAAGTGCATCTGTCCATCATAAAAGTGCATCTGTCCATCATAAAAGTGCATCTGTCCATCATAAAAGTGCATCTGTCCATCATAAAAGTGCATCTATCCATCATAAAAGTGCATCTATCCATCATAAAAGTGCATCTGTCCATCATAAAAGTGCATCTGTCCATCATAAAAGTGCATCTATCCATCATAAAAGTGCATCTGTCCATCATTAAAGTGCATCTGTCCATCATAAAAGTGCATCTGTCCATCATAAAAGTGCATCTGTCCATCATTAAAGTGCATCTGTCCATCATAAAAGTGTGTTTTATGAAATTGTATAAAATTTCAGCTTTGATCACAGGAATAAATTATACTTTACTGTATATTCACACAGAAAACACTTATTTTAACACGTATTACTTTTTTTTTTAGTAAATAAATGCAGCCTTGATGAGCAGAAGAGACTTTCTGAAGTCTGAAACTTTTGACTGGAAGTGTATATATATATTTTCATATTATTATTTCATATGTCAGACTGTTAATATCAGGCGTTCAGGCGAACTGTTGCTCCTCTAGACAATAATATGTGTGTTGAAAAAACATATTTGTAGTGACTGATGGGCCTCATCTGATAAAGTTATTGATATAGAAACGTCTGGTGGACACAGATCTATGAAGGACTGGAAACGAAGAGTGTTACTCACAGTCTCTCGAGATCTCTCAGGCCGAGGAAAGAGTTATTCTTCAGAGCCGAGATCTTATTGTTGCTCAGGATCCTGAGGAGACACAACAACACACAGCCATAAATACAGGAGAACACACACACACACACACACACACACACAACCACGGGGAGGACTGATATGACTGTAAATCTCCTGACTGCTTCATCTCACTGGAGTGTTTGTGGTCAGAGAGAGAAACACAGAAGTTCTCCAGCAACACTTTCTCTGGAAATAAAGTTTAAGGCCAGTTATGATCGCTGTTCATAAAGGGATCATATTCATAGTGTACTCAAGGTTAGTTGATGTATTCGCTAATTATGACCTTGTTATTGCTAGTGTCATGCTCTACAGAAACACTATGAGAAATCAGTTTAGCAAGATCTTTTATTTACAGAAATATTAAAGACACAGAAGCAGAAAACAACAAAACTGTTTAATTGTAAGTGGCATTGAGAAAGTGCAAAATTATTATGAAATATTAAATTCTGTCCTTTTTTTGGTCATATAAAAACTTAAATGACACCATAAAGAAAGAAAAATATTGAAAAAAAAATAAAATAATAATTATATATATATAGTTCATAGAAATGAATGAAGAAAGAAATAAAAGTATATAAAAATGTGAAATTATACGAATAATTATTTAAGTAAATATGAATTATAATATGATATTGTATTAATTATAATATTAATATAAAAATAATATTAATACAAATATTTTAAACATTATGTAACACATCATATTATACAAATAAATATATAAATAAATGCTAATTATATTATAATACATATATATAAATTATAATAGTTTGTACATTATGTATATATTTTAATTAGATACATACATTAAATATATATATATATATATATATATATATATATATATATATGATCTAACACTGCATGATATATGTGTGTGTGTGTGTGTGTGTGTGTGTGTGTGTGTGCGTGCGTGTGTGTGTGTGTGTGTGCGTGCGTGCGTGTGTGTGTGTGTGTGTGTGTGTGTGCGTGTTTGTGTCTGTTTTTGTGTCTGTCTGTATGTGTGTGAATGAGTGAGTGAGTGAGTGAGTGTGTGTGTGTGTGTGTGTGTGTGTGTGTGTGTGTGTGTGTGTGTGTGTGTGTGTGTGTGTGTGTGTGTGTGTGTGTGAATGAGTGAGTGAGTGAGTGAGTGAGTGAGTGAGTGTGTGTGTGTGTGTGTGTGTGTGTGTGTGTGTGTGTGTGGTATAAGTTTATTTCTGCAATGTTAGATAATTTTCATCCACTTAAGATAGAATGAAATTTAACTTCATGTTCATATATTGTTTCTAAGTAAAGTAGCTTGTGTAAAACTGTGACACAAACTGCCTGAGCTACACATCAGCCCTGATCACACACACACACACACACACACACACACACACACACACACACACACACACACACACACACACTGTTGCTATAAGAAACATTAGTCTCCTACATTCAGATTTCTCTCCCAGTAAACACTGTCACGCTGAAGCAACAGTTTAAACCTGACGAAGTTAAAGTTAAAGCTTCCTGAATCACACATCGAGTTTAATGACATTTCATTCAGTCTCAGTAATGCAAGAACACACACAACATTCACGTCTGCACGTTCACATGGAGTCTAACCCTCAACAGAAGTGAAGCATTAGTCAGCATATTAAGGCCCGTTTACATGCATGACGTGTTCCTGCAACCGAACGCAGCTCGTCGACCAATGTGTGTGTGTGTGTGTGGAACGCATTCTGTGTTTGCTAGACTATTATTATCAGACAGGACATTATCCTATATCAGCACACGTGGGTCTACTTTACATGCACAACGAGACTCTTCCAGCACACACACACACACACACACACACACACACAGTTATAATGAAGGTCATGCATCTCTCATGTTCACTGCAGCACGAACAGCGGATGAAGAGGTTCCAGTCTCGTGTGGCCTTCAGGACCGTAATGAAGACAACACAATGCTAATATGTATATATATATATATATATATATATATATATATATATATATATATATCTCGATCTAAGACAAGCCCCCAGCAATGATCAAACATCTATCTAAGTAATACCAAGGATCTCTGAAGAATCAGAAATGTTCTCTGCATGTCACTCATTATGTGTGCTTGGGTTTGCTGGCATCTGATTGGCTGACATGCCTGTGGGGGGCGGAGCTTTTGAGTGAGAGAGAGCACTTTTATATTTTTTTTATATCTTTAAAATCTTTAACCTCAAATCATAGTGATTAAACGATGGATGGATGGTGGATGGATGGATGGATGATATTATTTTATATTTGTATACATTTTTTTTATATATTTATCAAAATATTTCATTATTTTCTGCTACTTTTAATGGGCCTCAGATTTGAAATGTTCGCCCTTAAATCAGTGATTTAACAATGTAGTAATGCTCTATATTTTGGGTACATACAGTAACAGTAACACTTTTTAATATTAATTATGTATAATTTTTTCAATAACATTTTAAATGTTACATTGTTTTCAGATTTGAAAGGGTGAACTATTTGTTCATCAATAAATTAGCATATTATTAATTAAGACACTTCGGGCGTCACTGAAATTAGTCCAGAAATGAGGTCATGTGAGAAGAACGTCACTAATGACTGTTAAAATATTATTTGATGGTGTTGTGAACAGTCGCTGTGAAAGTCACATTGAGATATCTGAGATGTTATGTTTGTAAGAAGAAGCACTTGTGAAGATCTGATCCTGTAAGCTTGTACAGACGCTTCAGTGTTTGCGCACAGCGGAGCGTGTCGAGGTCCTCGCTCGCCCAGGCCTCTGTCTAACGTCACGGAAATGGAGGCCAAAACATAATTGTACATTATGTAAACAGTGCATGCCGAAACTCTGCAGCATCCTTCCAACTTTCTATTTACAATATCAATTATGTTCTCCAAGGATAAGCAGAGAGAAAGAGAGAGAGAGAGAGAGAGAGAGAGAGAGAGAGAGAGAGAGAGAGAGAGAGAGAATGCAAGGACAAATTAAATATCGTCTTTTTTGGAGCGCTTGAGCAAATGGTCTGTGTCATTGCACTCTTTGTGTGTGATTTTTTCCAGCAGCTAAAGGTTATGACACAAATACACACACACTCTCTCTCTCACACACACACACACACACACACACACACACACACACACACACACACACACACAAACACACACACAAACACAAACACAGTTGCTGTCTGAAAAGACCCTCCTTTTTTAAGTCAAATGTGTATGTGGTTAGCAAAAGAGCATTTTTCCACTTTAAAGAACCTTTTGTGCAATGGAAGGATTCCATGGATGTTTAAAGGTTCTTTATGGAACCGTCACAGTAGGCGGAGTCACTGCGGTCACACCCACCGGATGATGGAAGGATGATGGGTGGATGATGGATGGATGTATATAATAAGATACTATAATTTTATATTTGTATATGTTTTTTTAATATTAAATTATTTTCTGGACTTGAAATAATTTGAAAATGGTGACCTATTGGTTTATCAGTGAATTTGCACATTATTAATCAAGGATGGATGGATGGATGGATGGATGATGGATGGATGGGTGATGGGTGGATGGATGGATGGATGATGGGTGGATGGATGGATGGGTGATGATGGATGGATGTATTGGTGGATGGATGGGTGATGGGTGGATGGTGGATGGATGATGGCTGGAAGGATGGATGATGGATGGATGGATGGATGGATGGATGGATTGATGGATGGATGGATGGATGGGTGATGGATGGATGATGGATGGATGTGGTGATGATGGATGGATGATGGATGGATGGATGGGTGATGATGGATGGATGGATGGATGGGTGATAGGTGGATGGATGGATGTGATGGATAGAAGGATGGATGATGGGTGGATGGATGGATAGAAGGATGGATGATGGATGGATGATGGATGGAAGGATGGATGATGGGTGGATGGATAGCAGGATGGATTGGTGGATGGATGATGGGTGGAAGGAGGATGGATGATGGATGGATTGGTGGGTGGATGGGTGATGGATGTGATGGATAGAAGGATGGATGGGTGATGGATGGATGGATGATGGATGATGGATGGATGGATGGGTGATGGATGGATGGATGATGGATGGATGTGGTGATGATGGATGGATGATGGATGGATGGATGGGTGATGATGGATGGATGGATGATGGATGGATGGATGGGTGATAGGTGGATGGATGGATGTGATGGATAGAAGGATGGATGATGGATGGATGATGGATGGAAGGATGGATGATGGGTGGATGGATGGATAGAAGGATGGATTGGTGGATGGATGATGGGTGGAAGGAGGATGGATGATGGATGGATTGGTGGGTGGATGGGTGATGGATGTGATGGATAGAAGGATGGATGGGTGATGGATGGATGGATAGAAGGATGGATGATGGGTGGATGGATGATGGGTGGAAGGAGGATGGATGATGGATGGATTGGTGGATGGATGGGTGATGGATGTGATGGATAGAAGGATGGATGGGTGATGGATGTGATGGATAGAAGGATGGATGGGTGATGGATGGATGTGATGGATAGAAGGATGGATGGGTGATGGATGTGATGGATAGAAGGATGGATGATGGGTGGATGGATGGATAACTGTAAATGTTTCTACAGAATCTCTAGTAACAGTGAGTCTCCACTGATCCTCGTCCTCTTCACACAATAATAACATTTACTCGCTGTTTAAATGAAGCTTGTGTTATTCTGGAAGTGTTTGGGTTTAGTGTGTCTGTGGGTTTGTTCACTGTAACACTGTCTGTTCTGACATCATTCACACACACACACACACTATTAACTCGACGCTCCCGTCGGCCGTCTGAACCCGATCTCCACACACACACACACACACACACCCTGCGCCGCTCTATTATTATAAGAGCGACAGAATAAAAATACGCTGAATTACGGTGGCCCGCAGGCTCCAATCACAGCGACCGCGTCGAGTAAAGATCTCAATCTCAACTATTACAAACATCGCGAGCGGACAGATCCGTGATTTCCAGCCTCCAGTCCCAGTGTTTTCCTATAATATCAGGTTACTAGGAACAGCTAACCAAAATAACATATTTCATACGCACTAACATTGACCTTGGACATGAAGCAGATTTAGCTCTGCAGCTCGAGAGTGTGTGTGTGTGTGTGTGTGTGTGTGAGGAGAGTCTTGAAGCGACGACAGGCTGAAGAATGAGTCTGAGAGCAACAGCAGCAGAACACACACTATCAAGAGCCACAACTGGAGAATCTGGACTCAGTATGAGGAACTGTACTTTACTGTACCATATTAGCATCAGGAATATGCTAATCATTTACAGTAGTGCTCTCGTACCGAAATAAACAGCATATTTCAGCGCTAGAGCCAAACAAACCACCCACGATCATGACCAGCCCTGAGTGTGCAGCTGGAGATATTTACATGAATAACCCTTATTAAATGTGTTCAATTAAACTATATTATAAGTAATAATAAAATCACTTAAAAGCAGATTATTTGTAATGAGAAGAACAACCTCCTGAACTCATTCATGCAATACATACAGTATCAAATCACAGTTTAAACTAAGAGGGGAAAATATCAAAATAATTATAAATAGCTATTTAAAACATTTATACTGTCTTTCAAAAGTTTTTTATGTTTTAAAAAGAAGTTTTGGTAACACTTTATAATAACTGCACATTATTAATCTTTAGTTAAGCATTAGTTAACAGTTCATTCATCATTTATAAAGCTAGACATTAATAAGCAGTTTATAAATACAGTTATAAATGCTTTATTCTTGATTTAAAAGCATATCTATAATGTGTTTAATAATTGTATTTTCATAATTTATTAATGATCAATTTATCATTTTTAAATGAAGTATTGCATTATTTACAAACCAGTTGTTTAGGAGTTGTCATTGATTAATAAGATCACTTAGAAAGTGTAAGTAAATGTAGTAGATTCAGGAGTTATAAAGCATTTAGTAGTGGTCAGTTCACTATTTTGTGAGCTCATCTAAAGTGAGGACTAGTTATGCTTTGTAAAGCGTTTATAAAGGAGATTTAAAGACTCACTGATCTTCTAAACATCATTTATAAAGGAGATTTAAAGACTCACTGATCTTCTAAACAGAAAAAGGAAAGAAACACACACAGCGATACAGAACATAGAAATATTAACAGCCTTTAAATCTCCTTTATAAACGCTTTACAAGACATAACTAGTCCTCACTTTAGATGAGCTCACAAAATAGTGAACTGACCACTACTAAATGCTTTATAACTCCCTGAATTAACCATGAATTACAGTAGAAATACATGTTAATAAAGCATTTATTAACACACTAAGTAACTATTGTCTGAATAATAAGATGTATGAATGTACATTTAAATAGTTTATTAATAATTTACTTACACTTTCCAAGTGATCTTATGAACCAATGACAACACCTAAATAACTGGTTTGTAAATAATGCAATACTTCATTTAAAAATGATAAATTGATCATTAATAAAGTATGAAAATACAATTATTAAACACATTATAGATATGCTTTTAAATCAAGAATACAGCATTTATAACTGTATTTATAAACTGCTTATTAATGTCTATTAATGCTTTATAAATGATGAATTAACTGTTTACTAATGCTTAACTAATGATTAATAGTGTGCAGTTATTATAAAGTGTTACCGAAGTTTTAAAGAAGTCTCTTCTATTCAAAAATACATTAAAATTAGTGAAATATTATTCCAATGTAAATCATCTGTTCTCTATGTGAATATATAGTAAAGTGTAATTTATTCCTGTGATCAAAGCTGAATGTTCAGCATCATTACTCCAGTCTTCAGTGTCACATGATCCTTCAGAAATCACTCTAATATGATGATTATAGTCTTGTTTTCTAAAATAATGAAGTGAGTTTAAGCTTAAAACTAGAACAAATATCTACCAATGGGAATAAACTTAATTTTAAAAAAATCAACTTAATTTAAAATTGGAAACAAGGCAGATATTTGTCCTTGTTTTACTTCATTTTGATTCCTTTCAGTGATTTTGCTTCCCCAGCAAATGTATCTTGATTTCAAAGTCCTCCTGTAGTCAATCATTTGTTTCATGACATATTTAAAAAAAATGTCCTTAAAAAAATGTCTTCATGTCTTTATAATATCTTGAATGTAACTCGACACCCTCGCCTCATTTAGTATGCGCGGTTCTATGAATATGCAAATGAGCCCCGCCTCCACTCACTCACTCAGCTCAGAGATCCACTGGTTGACGATCACACGTTGATCTGATTGGTTACAAGGTAGTTTGTGACGTCAGAAACACCAGCGATTTCAAAGCGTGTTTTTGAGACTGTCTTTGGTTCACTGCAGTTTTAAGGAGGAAATACTCAGCAATGCTGTCGACTTATGAACTTACACATGGTTTGTCTTAAAGCAGATTAAAAACACCACATAGACACACAAACAACATTAAAAGCTGGATTTTCACCACAGGGGGACTTTAATAAAGTTCAGATATGAAGTCCTCTCAACACGTTCTCAACTCTTTGTGGATTCGACACGTTCAGCCAATCCAGAAATCACTGTTTTATGATTTTTAGGAGAGCTAGCGTCTTATGACACTTTAAATAACCTCGAGAGCGCCGCGCCGCTAACGTTTCCTTGGCAGACGCTCTGTTTTCCTTTCTTAACATTTTTAGACAGTCGACTCTCCAAACTCGCTCAGACACATTCTTGGGTTTACAGACAGATTCATTATTAGCGTCTATGAGACGGAGCGTATCAGTGTGTGTCACGGGAATTAAAATTCATTTACTGCTTCATCTGATGCGTTCACGTCACTGAGAACGAACGCCTGCGTCTGAGAGATAATCACAGACACAACCTTCACAAACACACCTTCTGTTTCAGATAAATGCGGTTCTTTTCAACTTTCTATTCTATTATCCTGAAAAATAAAATGCATCACTGTTTCCACAAAAATATGAACGTTTTCAACACTGATAATAATCATAAATGTTTCTTGATCATCAGATCATCATATTAGAGTGATTTCTGGAGGGTCATGTGACACTGAAGACTGGAGTAATGATGCTGAACATTCAGCTTTGATCACAGGAATAAATTACACTTTACTGTATATTCACATAGAAAACAGATGATTTACATTACAATAATATTTCAGAATTTTTACTGTAGTTTTGATCAAATAAATGCAGCCTTGAAACACTTTAAAAATTGTGAATGGTCGTGTATGTGCACTAAATTGTTATTTCCCAAAACTGTCATCAACAGTCGTGAGGAAACCTGCATTGAATTCTGGGAAAGATTTTCATCACACACTGATATAAATGACTCCTCATATCTGAAGATGACCGTATCGATTTCTTAATCCCAAATCCATGTGGAACTCAGCAGGAGAGCCGAGAGCCACATTATGATCATCGTCAAGAACGATGTGAAACATTCATAATGAAGCAGCGTCAGTCCAGCGAGATATCAGATTCATAACTGATGTAATATTGCGCAAAAACCCACAAAACCAAATCAGAGGAATATAGTTATCCTAAAAATATAAACCTTCACCCGCACGTGTTTTCTAACCTTTATGACTTATTTTTTCAGATACAGACAAAAAAAAAAAGTTTTACCTAAGGTTATTTTCATTACACAATGAAAGTGAAAGAGAACCAGATGCTGTTAAGCTCCAAAAAAAGACATTCATAAATGACTTCTGAAATCAATGTCAAGGTGACAAAAGATCAATTTAATTCAATATAACAAATACTTTACTTTTCCATTAAAATATATTATACCGGTCAAAATGTCTGTGAAAGAGTCTCTTCTACTCACCAAAGCTGAATTTATTTGATCAAAAATACTGTATAATTGTGAAATATTATTATAATGTAGATCAGCTGTTTTCTATGTGAATATACAGTAAAGTGTAATTTATTCCTGTGATCAAAGCTGAATGTTCAGCATCATTACTCCAGTCTTCAGTGTCACATGACCCTTCACAAATCACTCTAATATGAGGATTTGATGCTCAAGAAACATTTATGATTATTATCAAATCCTATTTTTGTGGAAAATGTGAAACATTTTATTTTTCAGGATTATTTGATGAACAGAAAGTTCAAAAGAACAGCTTTTATATGAAATAGAATATTTTGTCACATTATAAATGTATTTACTGTCACTTTGATCAATTGAATGCGTCCTTGATGAATAAAAGTATTGATTTCTTTAAAATGAATTAGGCTACATTTTAAGATATATTAAGACAGAAAACTTAATGTTTCTAAAATGTACACAAATGCATGCATAGTTATGATTCTGCATTTCTAAGTCACTGAGAATCTTCGTCTTCTGTTTGTTTCTCACCAGATTTGATCATGAGCAAAAGTGAAACGCTGTGAAGATTATCAGCAAATAAGACTTATAGAATATAGTGCATGCGATATATGGATTAATATTATGATAACCTTTTGATGCTTTTCACTTTTCTGAGGCTTATCAGTAAAACTCCGGTTCCACTTTCATTCATTCCATGGAAAACAGGGACTCAGACATTCTGCTAAACGTGTCCTTGTGTGTTCAACAGAAGAAATCATTCACACGGGTTTGGAAGAACACGAGAATGAACATGTTGAATTATCAGACCTTTAAAAAAATAAAATCAAAAATTACAACTCAATTTAGAAATGAAGATGAACCTACAACCATAAAGACAAAAAAAATGAGAAAATCGGTTGATATAAAAGAGGCTTTTAATGAGTAAAACTAAATGAATTAAACATGAGTCTGTTGCACTTCTCGCCCCAGATGTTTACTGGAGAACTGATGATGAGGGTTGAGCTGAACTACAGTAAACATCGTGAAGCCAGAGTCTGAGGAGGAGAACACAGTTTATTTATCCTCAACTCAGAGACAACAGTGAGACGAGGGAAGTCACCGCAGAATCATGAATGTCACGCTTCCTAGAGCAGGAAAAACGCTTCCTGACAAACCAGAACCAAAACAAGCCACGGATCAGAACAATCAGATGAACTCGACAAGAGTCTGGACTCGGAACAACAGTTGGATCCGGGAATAAAAACTAATAAATGTATTTTGAACAATAACTTATAAAGCACTAAAGACTTAAAGGTTGTTAATAGATGGGGTTTGCTTCTGTTGAAGTCGTCAGCCCACATTTCTTCAACTTATTCATAAAATAATCATGTTTACCAGTGAAAAACTACATTACCCATAATGCCACATAGAACATTCCACCAATCAGAGTCACAACAGCTTGTTAGCTCCGCCCACTCCAATGAAGACCAGGAATCGGGTGATCTCAATATACTTCAATATTTGTGTGTGTGTATATATATATATATAGTGTTGGGTAAGTTACACTAAAACGTAATTAATTTCTATCTTCAACGGTGTAACTAGATTACTGTAATATTTACTCTCTCTAAAAAGTATTGCATGACTTATTACTAATTACTTTCTAAATCCCACATCAACCTCGACCAGCTGACCAATACTATAGACATTATAATTCTCTCAAATAAATAATATAAAATTGCATATATTATTCTTGAACTGACCAGGGAGAAAAATACATTCAAAACATTCATTTTATCATTATTGCTTTACAATCTCGTACTTTACTTTTTCAAGGGAAAAATAATTAAAGTACAGTCATTGATTTCTTGGTAATCCATTAAACCCAACACTATACTGTAATAACCTTTAAATGAATCATTGAATGGTTCTCTGTCTATTTAAATTCGATTATGTTGCCGCAATGCTTCATGGGAAAACGGTTCTTTCCCTCATTGAAGTTCACATTCTTGTATCTCTGTCATTTTGTCTGATTTTCAAATACTTTCTTTCTTCAAATCAAAGTTTGTAATGTTGTGATTCTCCTCGTTCAAGGCTTAAAACGCGTTAATGAAGACTTTAATAAATCCTATGGGAAAAGTATTCCTTTTGCTTTTGGATTATTCCTGGGGAAAAAAGCTCTGTGAACAACAAAAGTTTACGATTCTTGCACGGTTTGTTCATGATCATCCTCACGAATTATCACAACTTTCATGAATTTTGAAGCCTAAATCGCCTCTGTATTCAGACACTTTTCAAAACAAGTAAAAGTTTTAAGAAGATGTCAAGGGTTTATTACTGATGTAGAATAAAACATTAAACAAATCTCCAATATCTACGTTCAAAAAACCCATTGACACACATTGTATCAACACACATGAACACTAAAGTAAAGTGTGTGTTACTCACAGTGACATTGTTGTGTTGGGTAAAGAGCCGGGCTGCATGGTTTCCGTCAGGTCCGCATCATCACACACAACCTTCACGCGCACGCTCTGCCTATTAAACTCCTTTGATCTCTCTGACGTGCAGTGACAGCTGTCAATCATCAGGTCAGGACAGTATCTGCTCCAGCAGCCCGCGAGCGCGAGCACGAGCACGAGCAGCGCCTTCATTGCGCACTGGAGGAGGATGATGATGATCGAGAGCGCGCGCTGTCACGTTACTTCCAGCCAATCTGGGATACAATTATTGATCATCTCAGGCTAGATCAAACACTATTGGTCCCTAATGATCAGTGCGAAAACTAACAACAAAATATTACCACTTCTGCATCATACGCGAGTTTACATGTAGGTTTGCATACTCAGTGCGCGCGCTTCGGTTCATCCTTATTATCCAAAAGTGAAGAAAAGTTTGGTCCCAGTGCGCGTGACCGCGTCCAAGCGCGCACTTCTGCGCATTAGAGCCAGTTTGAGTGACTTCAGCGATAATGTGCTGCTGTCAACAGGTTCTGTTAGTGGATGAAGTAACTTCTTGTGATGCGCGTCGCGTTCCTCCTCCCGGCGTCGCGTCGTACTACGCTGAAGGCGTGACTTATGAATATTCAACATTGAACCGTGACGTTTCCCAGAAGGCCGATCTGATTAGCCGGTGGGTGGGCGGAGCTACGGGGAAGCGCTGGCTTATGAATATTAATGAGGCTAACAGACTGGGCGCTCCAGTAATAATTTAAAAAAACGTAATCATGCCGTTATTAATATTCATGAGATATGCCTTCGCCATAGCAGGATTCATAACTGTCCCTCAGGGTGAATAAACTTCCTCGTCATTTTATTGGCTCAAAATCCCACATGTCCAGTTCTCCTTTATATATTCTAAAAGGCGTGGCGATGTGGAAAATCATTACACTGTGCATAATCATACCGAATAAAGATATTTGGTGTATATATATATACATAGTAGTCAACATTTGAAGTGGATCAAACCAGTTTAAAGTTGTCCACTTCAAATGTTGACTACTGTATATTATATATAGGCTACAGCCTATATATACCTGTAGGCTATATATATATATTTTTTTTTCTTCTTATGTTGTTATTATGATGTACAAGGCATAAATCTGCACACTTAATGTCAGTATTTTGCACTTTTGTCTCTCATAGAAATGTAATTTGACCTTAAGATATTCTTTTCTTATATGATGGACCGTAAATGCTGTGTATTTTCCTGTAAAGGACAATAAGAGTGTTTTCCCTATAGAATTGTCTCTTTCTGTAACTAGGTTACTGTCTAAATGCCAGGCTGAGATTGACGTCAACTAGTTGCTCTGTCATCAGAGACAGAAAAGAGCAGCACATCTTATTCTGAATTTGCAATGACATGTTTCACCTCGTTTACAGGTGCATTAATGATCTGCTTTCTCCCCTGGAAACCGTTCAGATGAGAGGCAGAGGAGATAAAGGACTCGAGCAGGACATCAACACAATCCAGCGGGATCTTCTGGAACTAAAGCTCCATCTTTTGTTAAACTCACTAAAGTCTCTACATCCAGAATTCAGTTTTCACAAAGTGAGTTTCTGAAGGAAAAATAAACACCATTAAATATTTCATAATATGCGTCACATTGTGGAATTAAAATGGGCTGTGGACTTTAAATATACTTTCAGAAAAGATTTTCTAAGTCCAATCCTGGATAAGGGTTTTGAATGTATATGAATATTTGCAACCAAAAATATGTTCTAAGATCATTTTGCTACTGTTCCCATGAAGTTACAGAGACATTCCCAAAAACAACCAGTTTATTTTTTTTATTTTTTTACATTGTTTCAAAACGTTTGTTCTTTGTTATGCAAACATTAACAGAACATTCCATTTTATCATTCTTCAAACATTTTTGGAATGTTACTTTTGAATGTTCTCTGAAAATCTGAAACAACTGATACATTTCAGGTCAAAAACATTGGTGACACTTTATAATAAGGTTCATTAGATATCTACATTAGTTAGCATGAACCAATAATGAACTGCACTTATTAATATTTGTTAATACTAATTTCAACATTTACTAATACTTTACTAAAATCTTGTTAACATTAGTGAATGCACTGAACTAACATGAACAGACGATTAACAGCTGTATTTGAATGAACTAACCAGGGGCAGCTGGCCGATAGAGGGCGCTAGGGCGCAAATTGGCAATATTTGTGTGTTTGAGATATTAAAGGCACCCAGTAAATGTGAAAATGTGTGAAAAGAATGCCTCAACCTTTTAATATTGGCATTAAATAATTACTGCCTTTGGGTGGTTATTAATAATAATAATAATGAAAATATTGATGATGATTTTCATCTATATAGCACCTTTCCAACACCTAAGGTCACTTTACAAGCCTCACGGGGAACAACACTCTAAGAGAAACACTGGGTTAAGGAATAGAACAAAATCAACATCAAAGCACAATACACTTACCAAGGACAGAAAGTGATATACAGAGGTCACTTACAAAGCTAGGTTAAAGATACAAACAAAGCCAAAGCCTCCAAAACAAAAGAACTCAGGAAAAGCAACTCAGTCATGAAGCCTTTCATTAATGGGGGCCGTATGGAAATTCAGGTTCCTGGGCACATACATTGCTGCAGATCTTTCATGGGCATACAACACCACCGAAATAGTAAAAAAGGCTCAGAAGAGACTTCATTTTCTGAGAATACTTCGGCAAAATCAACTGCAACGGAAATTTCTGGTATCCTTTTACCGTAGCTCCATAGAGAGTGTACTAACGTACTGAATTTCGGTGTGGTTTGCCAGCGGCTCAGCAGCAGACAGGAAAGCCATCCAGAGGGTCAGCAGAACAGCCCAGAAGATCACTGGCGACTCTACGCCATCACTGGAGGAATTATTCAACTTGCGTTGTCTGAGTAGGCTAGAGCAGCTAACATTCTCAAGGATCCATCCCACTCTGGACATCTTCTGTTTGTCTGGTAGGCGCTTTAGATCTATTGCATCACGGACTAATATATTTAAAGGGATAGTTCACTTTGAAATTAAATGTTGGTATGTTTTAGCTTACCTCAAGGGCATCCAAGATGTAGGTGTCTTTTTTTCCGCAGTAGTTTCAATTTTGATATTTTTAGGTCAAACCGTTCTTGTCTGTCAGTCATTTAATGCAGGTCTGTGGTCACTGTCTCAAAGAGCATGCACAGAGTCCAAATTAAACAATTCCCCATCGTAAGTACACATTGATGGCCTAAGACACGAAACGAGCGGTTTGTGTGAGAAAATGAACAGTATTTATATCGTTTTTTAACTCTTGTACACAGCCACGTCCAAGTGATCTGAGGGCGCGAGCGCATCCTGGTGTGTGTCGTGTGCGCAGACTGGTGCATAGATATATATACACTAGAATAGATGCCGCCTTGCCTACGGCATTCGTTCCAATGAACTGCCGTAGCCAAGGCGACATCTAGTGTATATATCTATGCACCAGTCTGCGCACACGACACACACCAGGATGCGTGTGACCACAGACATGCATTATCTGACTGACAGACAAGAACGGTTTGACCTAAAAATATCAAAATTGAAACTACTGCGGAAAAAAAGACACCTACATCTTGGATGCCCTTGAGGTAAGCTAAAACATACCAACATTTAATTTCAAAGTGAACTATCCCTTTAAGAATAGCTTCTACCCCAGAGCTGTAAGAGAACTTAACAACACTGCAAAGAACTGAACTTTGGACTATACTTTGGTAAATCATGATTCAATTATACAGATTATAATTACAGTTAAGGTCACTTTGTTTGTGACAACAATGTGTAATTACATG
This sequence comes from Squalius cephalus, assembly GCA_022829025.1. NCBI lineage: Eukaryota > Metazoa > Chordata > Actinopteri > Cypriniformes > Leuciscidae > Squalius > Squalius cephalus. Next base: position 34,770,040 of record CM040811.1, read on the forward strand.
AATCTATCAAGTTTCTGTATTGTAGTGTGTTACATTTATGCTGTCTTAATTATTGTTTTTGTGTTGTTATGTGTGGATGCACCGTAGGGTTTGCTAATTAATTTCATTGTATTTTACAATACAAAGGAATTGAATTGAATGAGCGATTCAAACAAACAACACATGCGACCCTGGACCACAAAACCAGTCACATAGGTCCATTTTTTTAAATTGAGATGTATATATCATATGAAAGCTGAATAAATACGCTTTTCATTGATGTATGGTTTGTTATGATAGGGCAATATTTGGCTGAGATACAACTATTGAAAATCTGGAATCTGAGGGTGCAAAAAAATCGAAACATTGAGAAAATCTCCTTTGAAGTTGTACATTTATATTCACGATTGTGCTGCATTCACTCACAAAAATACATGTTTTATATCTTCATAGAACATGATATTTACTTAATATCCTAATGATTTTTGGCATAAAAGAAAAATCGATAATTTTGACCCATAAAATGTATCGTTGGCTATTGCCACAAATATACCCGTGCGACTCGAGACTGGTTTTGTGATCCGGGGTCACATATAATAAGGTAGAATTTACAGACTGTGAGCTGAAGAGTAATATTCAGAGAAAAAAATGTTTTTTAAGAGGTTCCTTCTAATCCTCTATAGCGCTTTCTGTGCAGAATTCAATGTGTCCGATACGTTTTTTCTGGTCTGCGGGACTCGATCACATGATCCGCTCTGTGTGTTGTGTCTCTGGACTTCATTCGCTCCAATGGACAGCATATTTACACAGTCTGACTCGTTCCCTGTCCCCTATATAGTGCACTATGTGCCACTCACCATGTAGAAAGTAGTACATGTGTGAAGAAGTGACCGATTTCAACCTTAAAGGCCTCTTATGTTAATCAGTGTTTGTCCTAACCAGCCGCGACGGCGACACGCGACGATTCTATTTTAGAAACGGTTTCTATTTTTCTGCGACGTCGCGCTGGAACAACAAACACAAAGTGTGGCGATGATGATCTCAGGTGCTGTTTATGTGCTTTATTTAAAGGGGTGATGAACTGAGAAATCAAAGTTTCCTTGAGCTTTTGACATATAAGAGATCATCATACTATAATAATATCCTGTAAGTTTCAGAACTGAAAACTACCTTGTTAGTCCAATAAAAGCTTTTATAGACATCAGGCTCAGCAAACGACTCGTTTTTCAAAGTGGGGAACTATGACGTCAAAGAGGATAAAACACCGCCTCCACAAAAGAAGATCAACGCCTACTTCAGCACGGCCTGTTTAGCCCCGCCCACCGATTCGCCCAAACATGCTAAATAACATAGGACGACATGATGATTGCTAAACCGGATCGAGCTACTTACAAGCAATAAACATGCTGTTTACTAAATATTGTGCAGTGCCTGTTTGTGGAAGAAGACAGTCATAAGCTTCCTTCGGATTCCAGCATGGTTAAACTTTATTAAATCAGTCAATCACAATTTCTTGACACGGATCTGCCAGCAACATGTAAGTAACCATGTGTATTCTAATGCCTGATCTGCGATCAGTGATTTCGGTGTAATTATTCAAGTTCAGATATTTCTCTTAAAATCGTTCAATACTGTTTATGCATCAGCGACTAAACGATCAACTTCACATAATTTCTCGTAGTATTATGAAAATAATCTTTTTTTAAACTGTTATTAAATTATATAGCCTACAGAAAGCGATCAAAGAACGATCCCTTTCGCCCAAGCTGTCAATCAAACAGCACAGCGCGAGCCGCGAGAGCTTATCTGGACACTTACCAAACTCGTGATGAAATAATGACACTGTTACACTACACAACGAAGCTCTTACTGTGTACTCACATCGTGTTTGCATTGTGATTTGGTGTAAGCATTTGTGAGAGTGCAAAAATTGCGTTGCAATGATAAGATCTTTATTCACGCGATCAACAGACTGTCTGTCATCTGCTCAGTGCTCATCATGCTGCAACCTTTCATGTGATGGAATAGATTTAAATATAATGCTTTAAACGATACTTTTCACGATTTGTTAATCTCGATAGCTGTATTAGTAAAAACGTAGTACAAGTTTTCGAGAGAGTTCCTGTAATACTAGCTATTTCATTGCAAGCATGTCAGCCAATCACAGCAGTGGGCGTTTGCACTGCAGTCTCACAGCAGACACGCCCCTTAAAACGGAGCGTTCAAATCTGAGGCAGAAATCAGGCTTGGAAAAATGGCTTTTATTTATAAATTATGACAATTTTTTATGTAAAAATCATACTAACATTATAAGGGCACCCCAGGCAACATTATAAAATAATAAAACAATCCAGTTCATGACCCCTTTAATGTTAAAAGCGTGTCATGTGACTTTGAATATCATTTAGTGCTCCAGCTTTGAGGCTGTAAAAGCAACAGTGGATAATTCCCCTCAGATCTTGAAATTAAACAAATGGAAACAAGAACGTTCAAACTGTGAACAAACACGTGTATTCTTTGACAAAGATTGTTTTAGTAACTCAGCCTATGTATTTTTAATAATGTTTAAATGGTGTAATATTTGTGAATTTGATGTAGCTATTTATCCATTTTCTCGCCAGTGCCGGCGAGATTACTCTCTGGTGCCGCGAGACTCCGCCCACATGCTGTTCTGATTAGCTGACTCCGCCCACATGCTGTTCTGATTAGCTGACTCCGCCCACATGCTGTTCTGATTGGCTGACTCTGCCCACACACTGTTCTGATTGGCTGACTCCGCCCACACGCTGTTCTGATTGGCTGACTCTGCCCACACACTGTTCTGATTGGCTGACTCTGCCCACACACTGTTCTGATTGGCTGACTCTGCCCACACGCTGTTCTGATTGGCTGACTCTGCCCACACACTGTTCTGATTGGCTGACTCCGCCCACACGCTGTTCTGATTAGCTGACTCCGCCCACACACTGTTCTGATTGGCTGACTCTGCCCACGCGCTGTTCTGATTGGCTGACTCTGCCCACACACTGTTCTGATTGGCTGACTCTGCCCACACACTGTTCTGATTGGCTGACTCTGCCCACGCGCTGTTCTGATTGGCTGACTCTGCCCACACACTGTTCTGATTGGCTG